>JASEVX010000007.1:8664649-8753394 GCA_031761405.1 Serripes groenlandicus
TGTTAGAACGTCTTCGGGACAGTTTGTCTTATACAGAAAACTACAGTATCAGTTCTCTGCTAATCCAGTGTGGGACTACGCTAAACGTAATCCGAATATGCTACGTGCTTATCTTGCTATCGCCAAAATAATTGCATACACGGCATGCACTGATTTCTCCCATTGCTCACGGTTTGGAAATAGTGATTTTGGTGAAATTTGGTGGGAAGCTATTATCAACAACTAATACATTATCAACAACTAATACATTTAGTTAAGTTCAGCTACGGTGCATGAATCTGACGAATAAATAGGTGTCGCTGGTCGTCTTGGTTCAAACTGGTACGGTTGAACACTCGGAATTGCTGATATTAGCACAGAATTCCCCTCTGTTTCTTTTAAAACATGCAGTATTTCACTAGTCGCCATTTTCTTTCACTCTCTCTCTCTCTCTCTCTCTCTCTCTCTCTCTCTCTCTCTCTCTCTCTCTCTCTCTCTCTCTCTCTCTCTCTCTCTCTCTCTCTGTCTCTCTCTCTGTCTCTCTCTCTCTCTCTCTCTCTCTCTCTCTGTCTCTCTGTCTGTCTCTCTCTCTGTCTCTCTCTGTCTCTCTCTGTCTGTCTCTGTCTCTGTCTCTCTGTATCTCTGTCTCTGTCTCTCTCTCTCTCTCTCTCGCTCTGTCTCTGTCTCTCACTCTCTCTGTCTGTCTCTCTCTCTCTCTGTGTATCTCTCTCTCTCTCTCTCTCTGTCTGTCTCTCGCTCTGTCTCTCTCTCGCTCTGTCTGTCTGTCTGTCTGTCTGTCTGTCTCTCTCTCTTTCTCTTTCTGTCTCTCTCTCCCCCCCCCCCCCCCTCTCTCTCTCTCTCTCTCTCTCTCTCTCTCTCTCTCTCTCTCTCTCTCTCTCTCTCTATCTCTCTCTCTCTCTCTCTCTTAATAAGTCCAGATACATTATCTAAAAGAAATAAATAAAGTTTCTAGAAAAAATGTCACAGTTCGTCACTCGTCAATTCGTCACTCGTCAACCTAACTTCACGGACCTAAAAAAAATGTCACAGTTCGTCACTCGTGAATTCGTCACTCGTCAACCTAACTTCACGGACATCTGATAAACTTTCATAAAGATCCGATGCAAAATGTTGCCGTATTTTTCATTGCAGGGATTTTCTCAAAAGGTTTTTGAGCTTCCCGCTTTCAAGCTACTCGTTTTCCATATATTTAAAAGAAACATTTAACATTCCTTATAGTATGTCTAACTTAAGTTTCTAAATTATGTCAGGGTCTTTCAACTAGTATTTGAAAGACCCTGATTATGTATACAACTTCATAGATTAAAACTTTACAGTGTGTACGTTTACTTTGTATAATGTGCATACTGTTTAGCTTCTTGTGAAATGTATTTAACTGATCCCTGGACAATTAAGTTCGAGTTCAAGTTCAAAATCGTTTATTGGCATATAAACATATGTTTGTTGCCAGAAACAAAAATACATATATACATGTGGCGGCAATAAAGATAATTAGAAACATAAATATGGAGAAAATATGAAATATACAAACATATCACGGCAATAGATAAGCATACAGTTTGTGTACATATTATGATTATCTAGTACAGGATGATCAACATATTTACAGAGTAAGTATTAAGAAGTATTTAGGATATCTCTTTTGCAGTTGGCAAGGTATACAAATTTACCTAGGTTAACTATTTTTGTCTTTGATTGAGATTCCATCAAACCTTTAAATTTAAATGTATTAGGCCAAGTGTAGTAGTATTTAGGTAGGTATAACATCCTAAGGTCTCTATATAATGGACAGACTAATAAAAAATGATATTCATTTTCAATAGTGTTACATTTACAAAAAGTACATTTCCTTTAAGAACAATTGTCCATTTTGAAAAAACAGAGGGCAGCACAACATTTTTACAAATTTACACTTCCTGAAAGCTGGGCATGACAATTTACGGAGGTATTCAACAAAGCTGAGTCCCCCGCATAACAAGCAGAAATTCAATTTTGGACGGTACCCCTAAGGGTACTGTCTATAGCCATGTGCATTTTGAGAAATCGTACAACAATTGGCTGCCTGATTATAAACAGTATGACAGAGTAAAGCTGGGTACCAAAAACCAAGAGGGCTTTTTTTATACCCACAACAAAAAAGTAGTGCCAATTATCAGGCAATATAACTGCTTTTCGAAAACATTGGTGAATCAAGATATCTGAATTTTGAAAAAGGACTGTAAAAAGGCAGCATTGGTGGTTGAAGTATTACGTTTACAATTTTGCGTTGAAGTTTGAATTAATATATTCATAAACAATGTATGAATATATACCAATTTTTTACATGTTTCAATCAGAAAGAATTTAATTTTTAGAAACGAAATAATATTGACACTATTACAATTCATACGTTATTATGTTTCTTAAAATTTCGTTTAATATAAAATCGTAGTACGGCAATTTTGATGATATCACGTGATATTTTGATTTTCTTGTAGATCAGAAGTGATTTTGGGAATGTTTGGTAGAATTAAGAATAATGCCAAATGCTTCCATGAAAAACTATCTGTAGTATTAACAATAATGCTAAACGCTTCGATGAAAAACTATCTCCCAACTAATTATCTAGCCACTCGATTCAGTTTACTGAAAGAGATGGTAAGGAACGACAACTCTGCGAAGGAGAACTTGCAACTTCCGTTCAAAATGAAAGTAGAAATCTGACAAGCTGCCCTGACGATAGATGGAAACCAGACGTTTCCCCCCCAAACCGTTTCCTCCCTGTAGACGTTTCCTCCCCAAACCATTTCCTCCCAAGACGTTTCCCCCCCAAAGTTATATACCTATAGACGGTTCCCTCCCAAAATGATTTTTGATCTCAAATAGATAGTTATAAAGTTTATTATCACTATTTCTTGATTTTTGATCTCAAATAGATAGTTTATTATCACAATCTATCGCAAAAAAGTACAAATTAAGGAACATGAATTTTTTATATATTTATTATACAATATATACAATATATACATATTAACATATTATACATATTTACAATGAAAAATTTGCCAAGAAATAGAAAATCTTTATAATTTAATGGATAATCTATGACTAAAAGTTGAAAACATTGTGACTTTTTTTCAAATAGCCGTCTGTTGCAGAGGCGTCAGAAAGCGTCTATTTCATCATGATTATGGAAGTGGAAGATGCACCCTTTGATTGTTGTCCCAGGGAACACCTGTCGAACGGCCAACCACATTGCTAAAAAAAAAGGAATTTATCTTTAAGTAAGATGTTCAGTGAAATTTATCTCTGTCAAATTTTAGTCTTATTGCCAGCTTGCAGTAAACCCTTTTATGCATGAAGGGGAGTCATAGGGGAATATGTGTTCTATTTTGTCAGAATGTAAATCATCATCAGAATTGTTTGTTAAAAAGAAAAAATTGTTTCAAATAAATAATGTGATACTGTAACAGACATTATTATTGTGAGTTTGTGACTAATTCTTACCTTGCTCGTAATCCATTACAAAGTTCTCAACATTGACTTGAACCAGTGCATCTCTCACGGCGGTGAACACTTTCACATAGTCCTCGGTTCGCCTTCTCGACATTAGGATGTACACCAGTGGTAGCTGCTTTTCCACGCCGTCACTGTTAACAAACCCATGGATGGATTCTAGCTGCCCTGACGCAAAAGGATCACCCATCACCTTAAAGGTAGCATCGAGGAACCAGCGCTTACATGAGGACAGAAGATCTAGCTGTTCCTGGGTCGCGAACACCATATGACGCGCAGTACCAACGAACACATCCGCCACAAAGAATTCAGGACACTTCAAGAAATCCATATCTACTTCAAAGTTCAGGTCTGTTGGAGGTGGGGGTCTGAGCCTCTCTCTGGCGCGGTTTGCCTTCCTGGCCAGACTGTTGGCAACCGGAATGGCTGGTTGGTTTGACGCCATGTATTTCCGCCTGGCTTCAACGCCGATCACTGTTGAGCTCTTATAAGGTTGATCACGCGCTTCCTGCTTGACCTGCATACCGATACGTACTTTGTTGGCTAGAGCTGGCTCTGGTTGGTGTGTGTGCCTGTTCGATCCACGGGAGAACACGTTTTGTTTCTGAACTACAGATGCATAGCATCTACACTTAGCACTTGACCTTGAACATGACCACAACACTGATTTTTGGAGTTTCTTTTTCACGTAATATCTGAAGCCGTCACTACAGACTAACAACGGTTTTCCCTTCTTTGTACCTTCGTTAAACACTTCAAACTCTATCTCAGTCTCTTCTATAATAGTAGTAGACAATGGTTCCGGCTGGATGTTGTCTTCCCGCGTCTCCGGTTCCTGTATGATTGTCCCGTCGACATTGAATGGCGTCATCAATGCGTTGTTGTTCTCTGTATCGTCCATCTCAGTGGTGTTCTCTGTATCATCCATCTCGGTGGTGTTGTTGAACGTTGCTCCATGTTCGTCTGTGATCGGGTTTTGTCTTTGACACGGCGCACACGTGAAAGGTATGTCGTCGCCATTCTGTACAGCAGTTCTGTACTGGTGTATGGAGATGCCTATAAGACAGAATTTTTACCTATATTGATTTAGTTGATCGAGTGGTAGTTTTTAGCCGAAAGAGTTTGCAGTTGATTTGATTTCTTGACCACCTCTGAAACTAAAATTATTTCTTTGAGGGCTTTATGATATCTAGGCCAAATTGTAAAAATTGCAATTTCTGCTTAAGGGTGATTTTCAAAATAAAGAAGATATAGTGTGACACAGGGGGTCATAATTGGGTAATTGGGTAATGAGACCTACTAATTATAAGATTTATGAATTACACATACACTTTTCAAGATGTTTGTCGGAAATCCATACTGCAGTTATGCATAACACTAACATTATAGTAGTTGAATAAACAGTTATCAACTAATTAATTTGATATTAATTTTTCAATAAAACCACAAAACAGAAATTGAGGATTTGCATGCAATAGCACGTCATTTTACCTTTCCTCTATTAAAGTCAACAGTGGACACCTTTGCAGCAATCTACTTTTTTTTTTGAGAATGGCAACATCTAGGTCAAAGGTCAAGGTCGCAAGGTCAAAAATGTTGGTACTGACAGAAAGGTCATGTCACAAGAAATACACATGTTAAAAAACAGAATTAAATGGTGACTTAAACAATATTCTGTTCCAATTGCTTTAACATGTGAATGTGTTTGATGTTATCCTGAGCTGGAGCAGAGCCACATTGTTGGTGTCCATATTCAGTCAGCTAAATAATATTAAACAATGGCCTAAAGTTTTTGAAAATGGCCCACTTTTTTCAGAATCAGTGGGCGATGGGCCCAATGTTTTCAAAATATTGGCAGATCTCTGAAAATGATGCTAATTTTAATGTAACCTGGTTAAATGAATATAATAAAAAAGTCACAAAAATGTTGTTGTTTTTTTTGTTTTCATTTATATAAAAATAGATATAAATACAGTTATTTTGAGGACTCCCTTAAAGGTTGGAGGAATATGAACCCTACACCAAGCACCAGGGAGTCCTTAAGGATCTATGGAAATTTAAGTTTAAATAGTGTCGAACCCTGCAATTATATGTCAACATTCAATAAACAACTGAAATTTAATACTTTTTATTTTCAATCTAAAACCATATAAATATAGAACATGCATATAAAATATGGACAAGTAGTCAATTCATACGGACAAGTGATTTTTTCTGATTACTTGTCCATGGACAAGTGAACTATTTTGATATTTGGCCACCCCTGTACTTTATTACATATTACTCAAAACAATAATTATCCCAATTAAAATATTTATATCTAAATGAAAACAAAACAACAAAGTTACAGACTACAATTAATAATTAGCAATCCCCAGTTCAGAGAACATCAAAGAAAATATTGAACCTTCAAACAACACAATGTTATTCACTGATTGTCAAACATTTAAGCAACACCTAATTATATTTAACAATGAAATCAAGATCAAAAAACTTAATTAATTAATAAACTTTAAAAACAAACAAACATCAAACATACTTTAAATGCAAACATACTAATTACCTTTATATATGATTTAGCAACCTTTAAGTAACATCATTAAAGAAAATTATTTTTTTATTCAAATCCCTTAACAAAGTGTAATTACATTAAACTAAATATATAAAACTATTCATACTTGTTTATCTAGACTACTATAAGGTGTAGTGACCCCTCTCATTTTCTATATATATAATGCTACTGCAGACGTTTCCACCCCAATTTTGGGGGGGAAACGTCTTGGGAGGAAACGTCTTGGGAGGAAACGGTTTGGGGGGGAAACGTCTGTCATTCCGATAGATTGTTATTATGGAGAAAAGACACATGAAGTTTTATATTGAGGAAGACTGACAGGAAAGAAAGGAGTGGAAGCCTAAAATGTTCATTTATTCATCAATCCGTAAAACGTTCGAGGTAGGTCTGTCAATTAAACTGTAATTTGGAGTGGATTTTTTTTTTCGCCCTGGGCTGTATCGTAACCGAATATGAAAATAAGCTCACATGTATTTCGTGTAAACGGATGTCTGAAAATAGCCCAATTCCTGTAGACATTCGCTTGTTCGTGTTATCATCTGACATCTGTTAATTATTTAAAAGGGTGGCATATGAAGGAAAATAAAAAATAATAAATGAAGGACTTTGGAGACTTCGTACATATATTGTACAAGTATATCATTGTTACTGTATGTATACACTATTTAGGCTCATTTGAGGACTTAGGAGACAAAAGTGGTTAAGTGATGTGAAAACTGCTTTCAAACTTAAGTGTGTACAATTATTTGTATTGATGATATCAAAGACCTAATTAGGTATTTGATGATATTATGTATACAAGTTTGTTATTGAAAAGAATGAAGAAATACAATGTATATTGATAAATGAATTTTCCAGATTTTGCCTTTACTTAGATGGAGCATATGCATGATGCTTTGCCAAAAATGTTATTCAATTAACGCACAAAAACATATGTATATTTGTGTACGTTATGTTATAAATTGTCTAGTGAATCCATGTCTAACTGACACTTTGCCTTGACGTCATTTATAAAGTTATATTTACATAAAAGTAGTGATGCTACGCCGTTTCTAGGTCTAAATTACATGTAAATGGTCAGTTAAGACTGGTGAGACTGCATAATATGATACATAGGCTCCTCTGAGTCTTCACTGGATACATATGCATTATAACACCAAATAACTTAATGCAGATCAATAATTGCAAAGTATCTATTATAAACAGACTATTTTATTATTCAAATCATAGCATACATATATATTGATAAAGAATGATTTTGTGCAGACATGTATACACATCTTGATTTTATTTTTATTGTGCAATCAGTAACTGTATGTATTTTTGTTTCGTTTCAGATCATGGAAATGTTGACGGAAGACATTCAAGTAAATCATTTTGAGCTATAACACAAGCCTTCCAGGAAGACACTTGTACATGATAACTAACATTAAGTAGATCATTTTGAACTACATATTGTGTCACACAGGGTGAACATGGCAAGTCCTGGACGCAACAAAACGGGTAGAAAACAAAAACAAAACGACGTTAATGACATTCTTCAAAGCTGGTAACAGCAGCGAGTCGTTGTGACAAGTATTCTGAATGAAAGTGTTTATTCTGTAAAGGTAACTCGGAAAACAATAACGGAATGGAAGGACAAGTATCTAGGAGATATAAACGACACAAATACGAATCAAGGATGCACAATGTGATCTGTTTTTGTTTACTATAATACAGGAAGATAACTGTGTAATTAACTAATTACTATGAACAAGACATTCAAGTAAATCATTTTGAGCTATAACACAGCCTTCCAGGAAGACACTTGTTCATGATAACTAACATTAAGTAGATCATTTTGAACTACATATTGTGTCACACAGGGTGAACCTGTTGATAATTTTGATCAGGCAGATCATTTGTTTTGTTAAATGACCCAAGTTGTAAAAGGTTTGTTAAATGACCCAAGATGTAAAATTTAAAAGTAAAACTAAGTTTACTAGCATTTGTCAACAGTAAGAGGCATGAGTAAAAAGCATTGTGACAAAAGGAGAAATTGCTCGTATGGAGCAATTTCTTCCTCTGCCTCCATGTTTTCAAAAAGCCGTCTGCTGCAGAGGCGTCAGAAAGTGTCTATTTGTGTTAATTAGCTCCTCTGGCTGAAAGCTAGTCGATCTTATGTCATGGCGAATTATCCGTCGTGCATGCGTTAACTTTTTGCTTCAAACGACTTCTCCTACTTAACCACTTGGCCAATTAAGATGAAACTTCCTAGGAAGCATCCTCTTAATGTCCTCTTCTAAATTCATTCAAATTTTTTGGATCCATGCAAAATTCTGGTTTCCATGGCAATCAAATTAAAAAAGTAGGGAAAACTTAAAAAAGCTTCTCCTCCGAAAGTGTCGGGCCGATTTCCAAATAATTTTGTAGAAATGTTCCTTGGGTGACCCTCTATCAGATTCCTTCAAGCCAAGTTGATTGGTTGAAAAACATGGTCACCAGGGGGGGGCGGGGCTATTTGCATTATATGGCTATAGTGAAAACTTAAAATATCTTTACCTCAAAAAGTGTTTGGCAAATTTTCAAATTATTTTGGAGAAATGTTCCTAGGGTGACCCTCTATCAGATTTATTCAAGCCATGTTGATTGGTCGAAAACTATGGCTGCCAGGGGGCGGGGCTATTTTGCCTTATATGGCTATAGTGAAAACTTAAAAAATCTTCTTCTCCGAAAGTTTTAGACAAATTTTCAAAAATTTTGTAGAAATGTTCCTAGGGAGACCCTCTATCAGATCCTTCAAGCCATGTTGATTAGTCGAAAAACATGGCAGTCAGAGGGTGGCGCTATTTTGCCGTATATGGCTATAGTGAAAACTTAAAAAATCTTCTCCTTCGAAAGTGTCCGGCTGATTTTCAAATAAGTTTGTAGATATGTTCCTTGGGTGACCCTCTATCAGATTCCTTCAAGCCAAGTTGATTGGTCGAAAACTATGGCTGCCAGGGGGCGGGGCTATTTTGCATTATATGGTTATAGTGAAAACTTAAAAAAAATATTTTCCTCCGAAAGTTTCTGGCTGATTTTCAAATAATTTTGTAGAAATGTTCCTAGGATGGTCCTCTATCAGATTCCTTCAACAATGTTGATTGGTCAAAAACATGGCCATCAGGGGGCGGGGCTGTTTGAAGATTTAATTTTTGCCTAATGGCCGTGGAGCGATACTGGCCCTCTTGGGCCTCTTGTTTTTTAAATCTGATCAAAGCTTTCTCTGTCTAGATTCCAGAGAGTACTGGTACATGTTCATAAGAAGAATTAATTTCGCAATCAAATTATTGATCACAAAAGGAAAAAGCACATTATGAGATTTAACTTCTGACATAAAGTTTCAAGATTTTCTATTGCATAATTATTGTCTACAACCTATATACATTCAAAGGTCAGTTTACTATTTTTTTCTATGTATATTCAAATTGATATGTACTCATCATGCAACAGAATTTACATGTACAAAATATGACCCCAATTTTTCAATTGTTGAACATAGTAATGGGAAGAAAAGTTTGAAATTTTTAACACAACTGTACATTTTGACCTGTTGATATTTTTGCAAACTTCAAGGATTGGAAGAAATATTTGAACGGAAACAATATCACAGGCTCTTTTTAAAAACTTTACCCAAATTTAACCAATCTACAGCAGACAACTTTGAAAATATCTTTGCAAGCTCACTTTGGTACAGCATGTTTCCTATTTTATTACTCAGTTTACCGTAGCTCAGTCAGTAGAGACACAGGCTGTTAATCCAGGGGTTGTGAGTTCGAACACCAGCTTGGCCTACATTCCTTCCGACATTTGACATGACTACCACCAATGGGCTTTCAGACTATGTGGAAAAGCAGCCAGTTGCTTGGAAAGTATGTTGTGTGAAGTACTGGTATGAGAAAGCCAAGAAACATATGAGTAGTTGAACTGGCTGCCGTGATATGACTGAAAGATTGATGAAAATGGTGTTAAACCCCAATAAACAAACTATTTTGTTCATCTAATACTCTTCTTCTCATTGTATACTAAATAGGCTGAGTGTAGCCTATGTTTTGGGGTAAAAAGCATAAATTTTGATGTATTTTGGTTGTATTAGAGAATTGGACATTGTTGGTTAAGTTACAGGTCAATTTGACAGAAAATCCACAGGTGAAATTTGTCTATCCTTGTAAGCCTGTGTGGCATGCTTAGGCTGATCCGGATCGATACTTTACGCAGAGTCCACAATGTTGGTTTGCTCGCAGGACTGCTCAAATTATAGGAAAATCTAGTTAACACTCTGGAAGCCGCATGTTTTACTTGAGCATGTTGAAACTTTCTCAGAATATTTGCTTGTATGATATCTAGCCTAAGTTCGAATATGTGTCAGATCCAGTAAAGAACTAGGTCACTTAGCCAAACACTATAGACACTGCATTTTTGTATTGAGCATTTTGAAACTTTGTCAGAAAGTTTGTCTTGATGATAGGCCAATTTCAAATATTGGTTATTTGGGATAAAAAATTAGGGCACTAAGCCAAGTTGGAGGAAAATCTTGTTAACCCCTTCCCTCATATTCTAGAGGCGTTCTGCAGCAGAATACTTTTTGAAAACATAGAGACAAAAGAAGAAATTGCTCAAAACGAGCAATTTCTCCTTTTGCCACAATGTTTTCCACTTTTAGTCATAGGTTATCCCTTCAATTATAGAGGTTTTGTATCATTTGACAAAATATGTTCAAAGTCGTCTGCTGCAGAATTGTCATAAGAGGGAAAGGGTTAAGACTGTGGAAGCGGCACTTTTAGCTTGAGCATGCTGAAACTTTGTCAGAATGATTGTTATTATATTTATTTTGAATATGGGTAATGTTTGTTAAAAAATTAGGTCACTATGCCAAGTTGTAGGACAATCTTGATTTAACACTTAAGAGACCACAATTTTGACTTTAGCGGCTTGAAACTTTGTCAGACAGTTTTTCTTGATGATATACAGGCAAATTTAGACATTGGTCATTTTGAGTCAAAAATTAGGTCCCTTGATCAAATTTAAGAAAAATCTTGTTAATGATCTGGAAGCCATGTTTTTAACTCTAGCATGATGAAACTTTACCAGAATGTTTATCTTGATGATATTTAGGCTAACTTCGAATATGGTCTGGCTAAAAACTAGGTCACTAGGCCAATATTGAGAACTATTTTGTAAACACTCTAGTCACCACATTTCTCTCAAATGTTCCTTGCGTGACTCTTTACTAAGAGTGTTAATATTAAGTTGATTCTTTAGATACTATAGATAATAAATAGCTTTGCTACAGGTACTATTTTACCCTTTCTACACTACAGACACATGTTGTCTAATCTTCAACAGATGGATGGTATGAGAAATTTTGACAGGTTTCTCAATGTTTTATTCACTTTTAGTTTCATCAATACAGATTTACCAGTATCTTTAGTTAAACATTTTCAAATCATCTGCTGTAGAGTTTATCCATGTGATAAATTACATATCACAAATGTGTTTGTTTATCTAACTGTATCTACTGTCTACAGTTCAAGAGTTTAATTATAGATCTCTGGAAATAAGGTTAACCCTGTCTTAAATAAATGTTTGAACTGTTTGCATTTCTGCTTTTTTGTTTACATTTTTTTAAATTTATTTAATATGTGACTTGTGTTGTAACTTTCCAAAAAATGGAACAGTTGACCATCTTTTCCCCCCTCATACAATGGGTACCGTCCGACAGCACTTTCAGTGCTTTGATAATAGAGGTGAGGAAACCGTCTGAGCACCCACACACACACACACACGCATATGTATATACATACACACCAAATATATATGTATATATATATATGTGTGTTTTCTTCTCTTGCAGACCTATGTTTGATAACATTTTAACAATAACTGATAGATGTAAGTACTTATTTATTTTCCTAAAGTCGGTTACCTTAAGAAGGTTGTACAGTTCAAAGGTACTATCACCTTTATCATACCACGAGGAAAGATATTGTGCTCGTATCTCTGCGTATTTTGAACAGGTGAAAAATACATGATATTCATCCTCCACAGTACTATAGTTTTGGGATTCCTGACAATACAGACAGATTCTGTCGCTTCTAGCTAGGTTCTGATGTCGCCCCGTTTCAATTCTAAATGTATGACTAGAACAACGAAATTAAGCTAATGCTCTTCTAAGCGGGTATTTAATATCCGTGTTTAAATATGTTTCAGGGGTTAGAAGAGTTTTAAATTGCTTATAAAAGTCACACCTACTAGAGCTGTTTATGTTAGAATTCCATGTCTGGGTTGCACAATCTATGAGTCTCTGTTTGAATTGTGAAATGAAAATTGCAATATCTCCTTCATCTTGTGATATCCAGACAATTCCATAACCATGTTGGAAAAGAAGATTTTTCACTTTAGTGGCCCATGTTATTCTTCCCAGATCGTCTAAACTTTTTAACATTTGATAACAATGTTTAGGGTATCTAGTATCTTGCATATGGATGAGTTTACACCAATATTTAATACATTTAGTTTGATATGTAACACTTAAAGGTAGTCTCCCACATTCACCCAGTGCCATACAATTATTTGTTGGATTGTTTACTCCTAAAAAACGTTTACAAAACACTATTTGGACCGAATCAATGATGTCGCTATGTTCATAGCCCCAAGTTTCGGCTGCATAGCAGAGGATCGGCTTGACCAAAGAGTCAAACAGTTTTAAAAGCTCATTTTGTAAAAGGTAGCCATGTTGACGTTGGTAAGATTGTATTTGTATAATTGTTTTTGTGCTTGTGCGACTAACTTAGTTTTAGCTGAAGTCCATGATAGCCTCGGCGTGAACAAGATTCCCATGTACTTATACGTCGATGTTGTTTTTATTATCTCCCCTTTATATGTCCATTTTTCATACTTTCATAAATAACCCCCATTTCTAAATACTATGATTTCAGTTTTATCAAGATTTAGTTCCATACCAGTACTAGAACAAAAATATTCTATAACATTAATTTGCTGTTGAAGTTTTATGGCAGTTTCAGAGCAGCTAGCTACGTCGTCTGCAAATAGTAAGCAGAGAATGTCCTCAATTGTATTATTTATAAATACTCCAGGTCCACACCTTTCTCTTAGTAAAGAGGAAAGATCATTTATGAATAGAGAACAAATTATAGGACTATATATGTCGCCTTGTCTCGTACCCACATTACAGGGGAAGAATTCTGTTAATCCTTTATTTGTTCGTACACATGCCGTTAGATTAAGAGTAGCTTTTGACTATAAAACGGTACATTTTACTATTGATCCCTTTAGTATAAAGAGATTTAAAGAGTACTTCGTGACTTATTTTATCGAATGCCTTTCGAAAGTCTATATGTGACGCGTCCAGGTGGACGTTTCTATTGTGTATACGGTAGCTTCTACGATAGCGGCTTGGCCATCATCGATTTTATTATTTTCTTCTGCCCAGTTGTAAAGCATACAACTAACAATATTGGACATAATCTTGTAATCGGTGTTAATAAGAGATATTCCTCTATAGTTTCCTTGGTTAGATTTAGAGCCAGATTTGTGGATTGGGCAAATAATACTTTCTCCCCACGACTTAGGGATTAGTCCATTATCAAAGATAACATTGAAAACACGTGTCAACGTCGGAAATATATTTAACAGTGTATGTTTATAACATTCGGCGCTTAAACCATCAGTTCCTGGGCTCTTACCAGTAATAAGCTTATGTATACTATCTGTGACCTCTTGGGTCGATATTGGTGTGTTTAGATCTAAGTTATCAGTCATTTCAATTCCTTCAACATCATAAATCGAATTGCTGTCGTTTTAAACACTAAGAAGTTGACTAAAATAATTGTGCCATTCGTTCACGGATTTAGAATGATCCAATGTTTCCTTAGTTTTGTGAGATTTCATGATATTCCAAAACTGTTAAGGATTTTTACTACAAGTTATCAATTGCTGTTGTTGTAAATGAAAATAATGTTTTTTCTTAATCTGACATATATTCTTAAAACGTTTTCTACTGTTTTTGTACGTCTGAAGATCAGCTAGCTCATTATTTGCTCTAAACCGTCTAAGCGATACATATTTAGCTTGTTTGATGACGTCACAGTCCTTATCCCACCATGGCGGTTGAGAATCTGTAAACCTATAATTGGAACGGCCTTTCACTTTCATGCTTGACGCGGACTTATGAAAAGTATCAGTTAGCAAGTAAATATTATTGTCAATATCACATGCTGCGAATTCAGTTATTTGGTCCTTTCGGGAGAGAAAGATATTGTGAAAAGACTGCAGAAACACTTCCGATCTATCATTAGACCATCGGAATTTTATTTGGGGATTTTCCACATCATGCTCGTTATGCCCATATACTGTATCCTGGCAAAGTTTACTTATTGTTAATTGACAGAGTATTTGGAAATGATCCGACTCGGCTCTATTTTCAACAATGAAATTCGTACATTTTCCAAATAATGAGGTGCTACTAATTTATAATCAACAGTGCTTACTCCATTATTTGCAATGCAAGTATAATTACCCTGTTTGTCATTATGGACTCGTCCATTCAATATATGCATGTCAAATGTACAACAAAGACTCGCTAAACTTTTACCGAATAGGTTAAATCTTAACATATCTTTATTCTGCCTCGGCATGTCAAAATTGTCCCCATTATAATCTGTATCGCCACATATATAGTTTAAATTGTCAGCAGGGATATAATCTAAAAAATCTTTGGTTCGTGCATTTAAGTCTCCTGCCAGGAAGTAATGTGCATCTGGAAAATCTGGTGTAATTGTTATAAAATTGTTCTGTAGTAATTTGATACCATCTTTTTCTTCCTTATTAGCATTCTGGGATACGTATGCGAAATACAGCACATTTGAATATATTCGTCTAACTATGTTTTTCTGATTAAATTCATTATGTATGAAAACACTGACTCCTCCACTATTTCTAATCAAATTCTTCTTCATTCTCCTGCAATAACCAAAGTGAGTGGGTGTAACCACTAAGAAAATTATCAAAATCTTTACTATTTTTACCCCAAGTTTCCCAAAGCGCTATCATACTAAACTGACTCAAGTAATTTTTTATATTTTCATCAAACTGAAATTTATATAAACCTTCAATATTCCATGATAAAATATTAATAAGAACATTCTCAAACTGTTGCCCTTGGGTTAAGTCTGTATCTGTTTGGCCTCGACCGATTTCCTATGCGCTATGTTCTTCGTCACTAAACGTCTCATGTCTCCCGTTATTTTCTGCCCCGCCGTTGATGGGGATTTCCTCGGTAGATGAATCATCGAGTTGAATATCTCCATTAACTGTATCACGTGACTCAAAATCACGGGTAGCACGATTCCCGTTATTTTCTGCCCCGCCGTTGTTAGGGGTTTCCCCGGTAGATGAATCATCGAGTTGAATATCTCCATTGACTGTTTCACGTGACTGAAAATCACGGGTAGCATGATTCCCCACTCGTCTATTACGTTTCCCAAAATACTCGATAGACCTTTTACAATCATCAAATCGATAAATGTCATTATTTATAACTAATTTGTCATACCTAATTACAGCATAGTGTCCTTGTTTTCTGACTTCTATCATTTCTTTCCCAAGTTCTCTTCTGTGATTTTTTACCCGATCCGTATAATCCTCGTTAACAGAAAACTTCGAATCTCTTTTCAAAACTTCGCTGGCCTTCTGAAAAACACTTCTAGAATCTTTATATTTTGAAAATTTCACAATTATTGTTCTACAGTTCTCATCACCACCTGATCTTAATCTATGCGCTCTTTCTATTTCTACATCTGACATTCCAGGGATATTTAGCTCTGTTGAGATGAACTGTCTGATCTTAGTCTCACTGACATTCCAATCCTCATTTTGATCGCCTTCTATACCATTGAATCTTAAGTTATTCCTCCTCTAAATTGTCTATCTTAGTGGAAAGCGTTAATATTTCAGATTTTAACTCAATGTTCGTTTGTTTCAAGATGACATTTTCAGATTTTAAATCATTTATGGATTCTGTAATAGAGTCAATTTTCTGATTCATACAGGCAAGATCTTTCCGCACATATTCGGTTTGACCGGTTAACTCTCTCTTCATATTTCTAAGAAAATCAAACATTTCTTCATGTGTATTTTGTTCTTGGTTACTTGTACTGCCAATGGGAGAATCTATAACTTTTGAGGCACTGGGATTACTCCTATCCTAATGTGCAAAGGACAACGAAGTTTGTCTTGTCTGCCTTTGGTTTGGTTGATTCGGTGGGTATCTTAGCGGGCCAGGGTTACTCTCAATATCTCCACATGTTAACAGAGCCATAAACAAAAAAGTCTCACCGACATTGTAAACAATCCCTTTGGTAAGCATAATGTCTTTGCTCGGCTCAAACATTTCCTCGGCTGCACAAAAAGTCCAATTCTAGCTCTCCAGAGACCCGTTTCAACTCCCATTTTCAATTATTCCAATCGTGATTCACTCCGCTAACAAAACGTGGCCGCCATGTTCAAGGGACATAACTCTAAGACAGAGACAGACAGAGACACAGACACAGACAAGCGCCAATGAGGTCAGCCATTACTGTCCTTTTTAAAGTCTTTGGTATGACCCGATCGGGGATCGAAAACTCGACCTCCAGCACCACAGGCGGAAGCTCTACCTCTACAGCACCAATGAAAGACATCGAAGCTTGTTGCAATAACATTTGTAAATTATTAGAAATGTTAATGACCGAGCCGGTATAAAAACAAACAAAAAATGGAATCATAAAATATTTAATCCGAGTTGAAAACATTCTGGCAAAAGGACAGCTGTCTCATCATGAACAGTTTCCCCTTTGTTCCAAAGCTCGTCTGATGTATATGCTTCAAAAGTGTTGAACATGCGTAAGTACTTAAGTTTAGGGAATTTATCAATTATTGGGGATTTAAATGCTAGATGTGGACTAAGAAATGATTTTTTTGGATGAAGGAGGAGATTTACACAAATATAATTATGTGTCTGATGGAGATTGTGATATGTCAAATGTTCCAATTAGATTTTCAATGGATAAAATTGTAATTTCATCAGGTATTAAATTGTTAGATATATGTGTTCTAGTTGTGACACAAAAATAGTAAATGGTCGATTAGGAGATGGCGCGGGAATTGGATCGTTCACGTTTATGTCCCCTGTTGTTAACAGTCCGATAGATTATGTGTTGTATTCTACAGGATTATTTCCCTTAGTTAGTAACTTTATTGTTCATGATATCACATGCTCCAATCCAATTGGATTTTAATACAAAGGCATGTTTTGCGAGTACCGAAAGTGATATGTTTTCATACGATCAAAATTACTTGGGACCCGAATAAGACTTGTGATTACAAAGATTTAATTAATTCCCAGCTCTTTGTACCGAATGACACTGTGAATAAAATCGTGTCGAGCTATGTTGATGACTCAGGTATTTGCCAAATTACAGATTTATTTTTCTCTCTTTGGTAAGACATATACTACTAATAATCACAATGCAGGCACGGCAAAATTCAAAGCCCTTGGTGCAATCAAGAATGCCGCTAGCAACCAATGTAGAGCAGCGAATAAAGTTTATCGTAAAAATAATAGTTTATATACTGAGAAAAAAAAGTTTAGTCAGTATAACTCACCGTGAGTATATATTTACAGGAAAGGCAATAGTGATAAACATGAAAGTCGGTTTTACAATAAGCTGCTTCTTAATATAGGGGGTAAATTTCAAAATCGAACAAGTGTCAATATCTGGTATGTCCTCCGTTTCTTTGAATTATGGCTTGGCATCTTCTTCACATGCTGTTTATTAGGGTCCTGATAACGTGTAGCGGTATTTTACGCCATTCCTGGTGGAGTGCGCGCTCCAGTTCTATGATGTCATTGGCGTTGTGACGTTCCCTTAATTGTCTGCCAGAGATGCTCTATCGATGGAAAGTCTGGAGAACGCGCCGGCCAGTCAAGGGTTGGGATGTTTAGTTGGTTTAGTGAAGTTGCAATGTTTTGCTACATCTCTTACACGGGCACCAGCGGTCAACATCCCTATTGCAATATAACGTCATTCCAGGACGGCGTCCCATGTTGAAAGTATTTAAAACTTATAGAGGTTTTCTTTGTTACGGCTAGATTGCAGATTGATTACAACTGAAGTAAACTTGTGCGAACTAACTCCACCTTTCAGCACGCCGTGCACGGGAATTTCGCAAATTGCGTTTACCTACCTGCAATAACCACTCAAGGTTTGGCCTGGGGGCGAATCCTATTCGATACACAGTTATATTATTGGAAGATTTTTGTTTATATCACGTACAATTTGAATTATATAGCAATTTAAAAAGTATGACTAAACTTCATTTGTTTCAGTATACAATGGTGATGTTGTTGTTGTTGTTGTTGTTAAAATGTTAAAAACCATTTACGAGGAAGTCAATGCTTCTGTTAGGGCTAATGGGCTCACAAGGCGACATGGGTGTAAAACAAGGGGAACCACTCTCAATTCTGTTGCATTTCTTTAGAAATTCATAACAAAAATGAGTAAAATAACTATTGTTTTCCGTTATAAACCTTTATGAGGTGATGCTTGATTCTAATTAGACTGTAGTATGAGAAAGCTTTCATATTTTAATTATTTAAATAAAATAGTTTTTTCCCAGCTCGGTAGGTACCGATTTAAGGAATTGCAAGAAATAACTGGACCGAATCACAACTAAATTATACCTCTTTAAAGGTTGGTGTCTAATACTAACATTGGGGGGGATAAATGTACAAAAGAAAACTGTTATAAAAATAACTCAGTTCATTGAAGCACATATACACAATAAGTGTGTTTATCTAGTGTTTAAGCATTATACAATTATGCTGTTTATGGGATAGAGATGATTTCAGTTATGTCACAGAAAACTAATATTCTCTTATTTCCTAATAGTGAAGACCCTGATCATACTGCATAAGTACATCTGGATCTTCATTATTATGAAATAAGAGAATGTTTTTTTCTTGTGACATACCGGAAATTATCTAATAAACAGTACAAATAGTTTAGCACTAGATAACATTTTACTTGACCGCCTCGATGTGGTTGTGGTAGAGCGTCCACCTCGGGTGTGGGAGGTCACAGGTTTGATTCCTGGCCGGGTCATACCACATTAAAAATGGTAGTAATGGCTGCCTTCCGTGGCGCTGAAGGTTGCAGGGTTAGCATTACGAATAGACTGGCTGATGTCACGATAAATGGACCAGTAGGACTGGTAACTTACCCAGGACACTCTGCGATATAACATAAATAATGTTGAAAGCGGCGTATAACACCAAACAATAAACATTTACTTACTGTGTAACTTAAGATGATTTCAGGTATGTCACAGAAACTGTGGAAATAAAATAATGCTAGTTTTCTGTGACATACCAAATCATCTTTTTTCCATAAACAGCATTTATATTACTTTTAAAAGCACTAGATAAACATGCTTATTGTGTATACATTGTATATGCCTCATTGAACTGAGTGTGTTTTTATAACAGTTATGTACATTTGATCTCAACACGATTTGTATATAAAACCCTACCTTTACATACGTCTAATATAGTTGTGTTTATGATTCTAAGCGTTATGATGTACATGAATGGGTCCGTTTTTAAAATCCTGAAATCTTGTAGAAAAGTATAATTCGTGAGTGTGTGCTCTTTTGTAACACGTTTGTGGTTAATCCCAAACCCATTCAGCTTCTTATTTTTAGAAAAATCGATTTGAACTTTTTTACATGAATTTCTTCCCTCTGGATAGAAATGCCACTTTAAATAACATGTATCAATATGTGTATACAGAACTTAATGCCTACTTGAATATAGATGATATTAAGCTATTTTTATTGTCTTCAGTCTTTGCTAGATACTTTGAGAAGTGATTGCGATAAATCGGGAATGAAGGTGAACACAGAGAAAACAGTAGTGCTGGTTTGTTAAAAAGTGTCACCTTGTAAAGGTATTGATTTGATTTACAAAGGTGAAAACAGTTTACATATTTAGGTGTTTCCTTGTCTTATAATGGAAAATATTATAATACACAGAAGCGTTTGTCTGAACAAGCCAGGAAGGCTTTGATTTCACTTAATTCGCTATTTGAACAATCGTTTTTGATTCAATGATATTACCTATACTTATATATGTATGCATAAGAAGTTTGGGGTTTTCATAAAGGAAATGAGGTCGAAAAGGTACATTTAAAATATTTGAAACAAATATTATCGGTAAGACAACAAACGTCAAATGCAACACTATATGGTGAATTGGAACAGTATCCACTTGTTATTTTACGTACTATTCATAATATAAAAGACGAAGATGGTAATTATATAGATGATTTTTAGAAAAAATGTGAATGATCTTTTGGATAAAAGTGATTTGTTTAGTTTAAGTAGTATATCTGGCACAGAAATTAATTATATTATACAAAGAATTAAAGATTTATATACACAAAGTTGGAAATCCGATGTAAATGAGTCAAGTAAATTAGAAACCTACAAATTAATCAAAATTAATTTTGCAAGAGAAAAGTATTTAGATTGTGTCAGTAATATTAAGCACAGCATATCTTTGACAAGATTTAGATGTTCTTCTCACACACTTTTAATTGAGGAAGGAAGATTTAGAAATATTGGAAGAAAAAATAGAAAATGCAACATGTGCAATTTAAATATGATAGCAAATAAATATAATTTCTTGTTGATATGCCATATGAGCAGGGATCTAAGAATATAGTGTCTTCATAGGTATTATTACAACTGGCCAAATATAAATAAATTTCAAATGTTATTGAAATCAGAGGAAAGATCTATTTTATGCAAATTGTCCAAATATATTTACTTAACGAATCTTAAAAGAGATGGTTAAACTTAATTTTATCATGCTTTTCTCTTGTGTTAAATTGTGTGTAATAAGTATGTATTGTACTATAAACCGCCAATTGTAAATATTAAAAATATCATATTAAAGAGCAAATGTTTTCCTAATATTTTCGTTTGAAATGAAATGATCCATTCATTAACTAATTTGTAGAAGCAATTTAACTATTTTCCATTTCCCCCCTCTATAACTCTATAGCAGCTTTCGAGACACCGGATTTACCGAAAGTTGGCAATGCTCGAAATATGAAGAGTACTATATATATACAAGAAACATTATACATCAATGACGAAACATGAAACAAAACATGGTATTATATGCATAATAGTATATGCATTAGTAGTATTATGTATACACAAAAACACATATCCACTATTAGGTGCAATGTTTGGCTGTACCCGGGACCTTTGAATGAAGAGAACGGGCGCTGAGCAACCGCCTCCCACCACGGTCTACCAATCAAGTTGTGATAGTTCAAGTTCAAGTTCTTTATTTGCATAACATTTTACATGTTGTTGCAACATATACATACTAAACATTTGTAAAGCAATACATATAGTATAGTTTCAGTAGATGACACGTGATATATAATGTTTGAGAAAAGTAATTATTTAAAACAGCACGTTATTCGGACTTCTATCCATACCGTTTTAGATTTGCGTTTAGTATTGGCTATATATATGTATATGACTGGAGATCGAACCTTGGACGCCCGCGACTAGAGATCGAACCTTCGACGCCCGGTTCGTACCTAGCCTAGTACTACATGGGTTTGTTTGAACCTGGGCGAGTGAACTGTCATCGTGATATAACTGAAATAATGTTGAAAACTGCGTTAAACTGCGATAAAACAAACAAAAAGACTTATCCTCAATAAAACATGAACTACGAGAGAGATCGACAGTTTAGAGCCTCATTCGAAAGATAAGTAAACCGCAATTATACATGCTTAAATGTGAGTAAGAGTTATCTCTCTTCGTTATACTTCAACTCTTTCAACTGACGCTTTCTGGTGCCATTATTTGAAAGCATTGTGGCAAAAGGAGAAAACGTTCATTATGAACATTCCTCAATTAGTTATAATGTTTCTAACTCTTTTCAGTAATTATACTTTCATATATAGATCATTTTTATAATTTTGCCTAGATCTTTTGAAAGTCGTATGCTCCTGATTTGTTTGTTTGTTGGATTGGGTTACGTAGATTGTGTTTCACATAATGAATTGCATGATCAGGGCAATCCTCAAGACAACATGAACTATTAGAGGTCGTTAGCCTTTGAAAGATAATTGAAAGCTTTTGGGACTATCAGTAAACCATACGTGTGTACACATGCTTAAATGTCGCAATGGCTGCCCTCCTTGGCGCTCAGAGTTGCGGGGTAAGTATTACGACCGACTGGCTGGTGTCAGGATAAAGGGACCAGTAGTACTGGTAACTTATCCATGAGACGCCGTGATAATATTGAAAAAGGCGTAAACCACCAATCAATCAATAAAGCTGAACTGGGAATACGAGTTGTCTCTCTTTACTAAAATGTAACTCTTTCAACACGTTATAATGGGCAAGAGACTAGAGTATTCCCATCAACACGTTATAATGGGCCAGAGACTAGAGTATTCCCATCAGAATTAAGAAAATGCCTACATAGAGCACCTTATCACTTATGTTACGGTATCTCATTGTAAACATGTTTTACCTGTCATTCATCAATCTTCGACTGTCTACGTTACTATTCGGAAAAGAAGCCATTGTTTAGATGATATTTGACCCAAATATATTAGTGACCACAGGTGTCTTAACCATTGTTTAGATGTTAATTGACCCAAACAGATAAGTGATCACAGGTGTCTTAAACATTGTTTAGATGTTAATTGACCCAAATATATAAGTGATTACAGGTGTCTTCAACATTGTTTAGATGTTAATTGATCCAAACAGATAAGTGATCACAGATGTCTTAAACATTGTTTAGATGTTAATTGACCCAAATATATAAGTGATCACAGGTGTCTTAAACATTGTTTAGATGTTAATTGACCCAAATATATAAGTGATCACAGGCGTCTTAAACATTGTTTAGATGTTAATTGAACCCAAATATATAAGTGACCACAGGTGTTTTAAACATTGTTTAGATGTTAATTGACCCAAATATATAAGTGATCTCAGGTGTCTTAAACATTGTTTATATGTTAATTGTCCCAAATATATAAGTGATCACAGGTGTTTTAAACATTGTTTATATGTTAATTGACCCAAATATATAAGTGATCTCAGGTGTCTTAAACTTTGTTTAGATGTTAATTGACCCAACTATATAAGTGATCACAGGTGTCTTAAACATTGTTTATATGTTAATTGACCCAAATATATAAGTGATTACAGGTGTCTTAAACATTGTTTAGATGTTAATTGACCCAACTATATAAGTGATCACAGGTGTCTTAAACATTGTTTAGATGTTAATTGACCCAAATATATAAGTGATTACAGGTGTCTTAAACATTGTTTAGATGTTAATTGACCCAACTATATAAGTGATCACAGGTGTCTTAAACATTATTTATATGTTAATTGACCCAAATATATAAGTGATCACAGGTGTTTTTAAACATCGATGCCGTCGTAGCGCAATAAGTAAGAGCACGATTTTTCAACTCTCTTATGCTAGGTCGTTACATTTTTCCCCCATCTCTAAATCTTATTTGTATCCAACTTAGTAACATTTATATCTTTTCATTTTTGTTAAGAAAATTCAATTTAGTAAATGATAAGACTTTCTCCTCCTTTTTTTCTTCACGACTATACAAAAAGTATATTTTTACTTTCTGATCATTTACAGTTAGCGTATTTCACATAGACATATATACATCTTAAAGTTTTACCAGTTCTGAAATATAAAATACATAAAATAGTTTAATACAATTGTCGTGAAATAGAAAACATAGAAAAAAGAGAAGATACTTGTTATGAAAAAGCTAATTTAACGATTTACGATAACGATTTTGCTTATCCTAGATTCAAAACCATTGAGCAGTATAAGCAACTGTATGTGCTACGTAAAGAATCCCGTTTTAGAAAGGATTTGTCTCGAAACTCTAAATTTAGAACAAAACGTGACGAGTGCCAAGTTACCTATTCCTTTTGGCATGGACAAAGTCGGTCAATGTGCGTTTGTTAAAAACGTATTCTAGATGCATTGAATCTTAAAATAATTAAATCTCTGTCCCTGAGATTAGAGATTAGTCCCTGATGTTAGAGATTAGTGCACTGGGAAAACAAAACGTTCGTCTCGTGAAGACCCAGATCAGCAAGCGTATCCGCGTTGTCTGGTCTGACTTTTCACTGTTAGCCAATAAGTCATAGAGTGTTTCTTAAAAGACTCCTGTAAAGCATTACGCATTATGATTATTGAGTGTCTCCTGTAAAGCATTACGCATTATGATTCTTGAGTGTCTCCTGTAAAGCATTACGCATTATGATTCTTGAGTGTCTCCTGTAAAGCGGTACGCATTCGGAATCTTGAGTTTCTCCTGTAAAGCGGTACACATTCGGATTCTTGAGTGTCTCCTGTAAAGCGGTACACATTCGGATTCTTGAGTGTCTCCTGTAAAGCAGTACGCATTCGGATTATTGAGTGTCTCCTGTAAAGCAGTACACATTCGGATTATTTGAGTGTCTCCTGTAAAGCAGTACGCATTCGGATTATTGAGTGTCTCCTGTAAAGCAGTACGCATTCGGATTATTGAGTGTCTCCTGTAAAGCAGTACGCATTCGGATAAGTGAGTGTCTCCTGTAAAGCAGTACACATTCGGATTATTGAGTGTCTCCTGTAAAGCAGTACGCATTCGGATTATTGAGTGTCTCCTGTAAAGCAGTACGCATTCGGATTATTGAGTGTCTCCTGTAAAGCAGTACACATTCGGATTATTGAGTGTCTCCTGTAAAGCAGTACACATTCGGATTATTGAGTGTCTCCTGTAAAGCAGTACGCATTCGGATTATTGAGTGTCTCCTGTAAAGCAGTACGCATTCGGATTAGTGAGTGTCTCCTGTAAAGCAGTACACATTCGGATTATTGAGTGTCTTCTGTAAAGCAGTACGCATTCGGATTATTGAGTGTCTCCTGTAAAGCAGTACGCATTCGGATTATTGAGTGTCTCCTGTAAAGCAGTACGCATTCGGATTATTGAGTGTCTCCTGTAAAGCAGTACGCATTCGGATTATTGAGTGTCTCCTGTAAAGCAGTACGCATTCGGATTATTGAGTGTCTCCTGTAAAGCAGTACGCATTCGGATTATTGAGTGTCTCCTGTAAAGCAGTACGCATTCGGATTATTGAGTGTCTCCTGTAAAGCAGTACACATTCGGATTATTGAGTGTCTCCTGTAAAGTAGTACGCATTCGGATTATTGAGTGTCTCCTGTAAAGCAGTACGCATTCGGATTATTGAGTGTCTCCTGTAAAGCAGTACGCATTCGGATTATTGAGTGTCTCCTGTAAAGCAGTACGCATTCAAATTTTTGAGTGTCTCCTGTAAAGCAGTACGCATTCGTATTATTGAGTGTCTCCTGTAAAGCAGTACGCATTCGGATTATTGAGTGTCTCCTGTAAAGCAGTACGCATTCGGATTATTGAGTGTCTCCTGTAAAGCAGTACGCATTCGGATTATTGAGTGACTCCTGTAAAGCAGTACACATTCGGATTATTGAGTGTCTCCTGTAAAGCAGTACGCATTCGGATTTTTGAGTGTCTCCCCTGTAAAGCAGTACGCATTCGGATTATTGAGTGTCTCCTGTAAAGCAGTACACATTCGGATTATTGAGTGTCTCCTGTAAAGCAGTACGCATTCGGATTATTGAGTGTCTCCTGCCGCGGAGGCGGGTCTTTTTTCACACCTGTGATTAATTTTGTTCGCTTAGGATGTTTTTCGCCGATCACCGCTCTTATGAACAATTTGTATTACTCACCAACACTGACCTGATCATGACCTTTGAACAGAAAACTGAGCAGTGAATCCACAATGACCATTTGTTTCGCTCACCTGTACTCAAAGCAAGCAGAGTGAATGATTGTTATCACCAGTGTCCTTCGTGTGTCGTGACAAGTGTCAAGCCTCGTCAACAATTTCTTTAGATAAAATAGCAAAATTTACTTGATGTTTTGAAGTGTTTTAACCGAAACATTACAGTACAGTACATAATTCAATAATTGTAAATAGTAGCTTTCTGTCATTGGCGCACATGGTTATGGTGATAGCATGACTACGGATACGCTGGAATCAGGATAAACTTACCGTCAATACTGGAAAATAACTCAGGAGAAGACGGAATATTGGGGGACAAAAACGAAAATAGCTCCAATAATTTAATTCCATAGAGAACCCCCCTGATCGCCTCCGCAACCAAAGGAAAAACTATGGAACTGAACAATATTATTTGAAACCGCAGAAGTATATTTCTGCCAAATAACTAAAATTATGTACATTTTCTAAAAAATATGTGTTTACAAAGGGATGTGACAGGAAAATATATGATTTGTAGTGCACTCGGTGAAAATGTTTTTTGGTATAACTTGTCATGAGTGAAACATTTCACATATTTTGTCATGTTTAAAATATGACTGCCAGGCTCTGTGGGAGCTTAACTTTGTTATGTATAGTACAATCTATGAACACATTCTCCTATTAAACCACTGAAACTACCCGTCCGAATAAGAAATGAAATGAATTTATCTTGGCGTCCTTCTACACAGATACTGTAGTTAAAGGTAAATTGCTTGGAAACAAAAGACATTTTAACTATAATAGTGTTAAGTGCATTCTTTAAACATATTCTCTTGTAAACTGCTGGCCTGATTAAGAAATAACCCCATCCAAAGTCTTAACAAGTACGGTGTTCCGTTAGGGCCATCGTTGTTTCGCGGTTTCGACCTAGGGTCGACAGTACGATAACGCGATGCGAAGGTGCGAAAACGCGATGTGAAACTGCGAAAACGCGTCGCTAAACTGCGAGACCACGATGCGAGGTGGCGATATTAATATCGTACTTTCGCATCGCATCTTCGCACTATCGCATCGCGTTATCGTACTATCGACCTAGAGTCGATAGTACGATAACGCGATGCGATAGTACGATAACGCGATGCGAAATCGCGAAAGTGCGATGCGAAAGTACGATATTGATATCGCCTCCTCGCATCGTGGTCTCGCAGTTTCGCATCGCGTTATCATACTGTCAACCCTAGGTCGATAGTACGATGCGATAGTACGAAAGTGCGATGCGAAAGTACGATATTAATATCGCCTCCTCGCATCGTGGTCCGGCAGTTTCGCATCGCGTTTTCGCAGTTTCGCATCGTGTTATCGTAATATCGCATCGCGTTATCGTACTGTCGACCCTAGGTCGAAACCGTATATACGTCGCACGGCAGCGGACTTTCAGGATTGTGCAAATACCGAAGATCCAGATCAGCTTGCGTATCTTCGTACTTTGACCATCCTCGTCCTTGTTCACCCATGTAGTGGAAATGATATCACCAATGTCCATGTAGTGGAAATGATATCACCAATGTCCATGTAGTGGAAATGATGTAACCAATGCCCATGTAGTGGAAATGATGTAACCAATGTCCATGTAGTGGAAATGATATCACCAATGTCCATGTAGTGGAAATGATGTAACCAATGCCCATGTAGTGGAAATGATGTAACCAATGCCCATGTAGTGGAAATGATGTAACCAATGTCCATGTAGTGGAAATGATGTAACCAATGCCCATGTAGTGGAAATGATGTAACCAATGCCCATGTAGTGGAAATGATATCACCAATGCACATGTAGTGGAAATTATATCACCAATGCCCATGTAGTGGACATGATATCACCAATGTCCATGTAGTGGAAATGATATCACCAATGCCCATGTAGTGGACATGATATCACCAATGTCCATGTAGTGGAAATGATATCACCAATGCCCATGTAGTGGACATGATATCACCAATGTCCATGTAGTGGAAATGATATCACCAATGCCCATGTAGTGGAAATGATATCACCAATGTCCATGTAGTGGAAATAATGTAATCAATGCCCATGTAGTGGAAATGGTGTAACCAATGCCCATGTAGTGGAAATGATGTAACCAATGTCCATGTAGTGGAATGATATCACCAATGTCCATGTAGTGGAAATGATATCACCAATGCTCATGTAGTGGAAATGATGTAACCAATGTCCATGTAGTGGAAATGATGTAACCAATGTCCATGTAGTGGAAATGATGTAACCAATGTCCATGTAGTGGAAATGATGTAACCAATGTCCATGTAGTGGAAATGATATCACCAATGTCCATGTAGTGGAAATGATGTAACCAATGTCCATGTAGTGGAAATGATGTAACCAATGTCCATGTAGTGGAAATGATATCACCAATGTCCATGTAGTGGAAATGATGTAACCAATGTCCATGTAGTGGAAATGATGTAACCAATGTCCATGTAGTGGAAATGATATCACCAAAACCCATGTAGTTGAAATGATATCACCAATGTCCATGTAGTGGAAATGATATCACCAATTTCCATGTAGTGGAAATGATATCACCAATGTCCATGTAGTAGAAATGATGTAACCAATGCCCATGTAGTGGAAATGATATCACCAAAACCCATGTAGTGGAAATGATATCACCAATGTCCATGTAGTGGAAATGATATCACCAATGCCCATGTAGTGGAAATGATATCACCAAAACCCATGTAGTGGAAATGATATCACCAATGCCCATGTAGTGGAAATGATATCACCAATGTCCATGTAGTGGAAATGATGTAACCAATGTCCATGTAGGGAAATGATGTAACCAATGTCCATGTAGTGGAAATGATATCACCAATGTCCATGTAGTGGAAATGATGTAACCAATGCCCATGTAGTGGAAATGATATCAACAAAACCCATGTAGTGGAAATGATATCACCAATGCCCATGTAGTGGAAATGATATCAGCAATGTCCATGTAGTGGAAATGATATCACCAATGTCCATGTAGTGGAAATGATATCACCAATGCCCATGTAGTGGAAATGATATCATCAATGTCTATGTAGTGGAAATGATATCACCAATTTCCATGTAGTGGAAATGATATCACCAATGTCCATGTAGTGGAAATGATGTAACCAATGCCCATGTAGTGGAAGTGATATCACCAAAACCCATGTAGTGGAAATGATATCACCAATGTCCATGTAGTGGAAATGATATCACCAATGTCCATGTAGTGGAAATGATGTAACCAATGCCCATGTAGTGGAAGTGATATCACCAAAACCCATGTAGTGGAAATGATATCACCAATGTCCATGTAGTGGAAATGATATCACCAATGTCCATGTAGTGGAAATGATATCACCAAAACCCATGTAGTGGAAATGATATCACCAATGTCCATGTAGTGGAAATGATATCACCAATTTCCATGTAGTGGAAATGATATCACCAATGTCCATGTCGTAGAAATGATGTAACCAATGCCCATGTAGTGGAAATAATATCACCAAAACCCATGTAGTGGAAATGATATCACCAATGTCCATGTAGTGGAAATGATATCACCAATGTCCATGTAGTGGAAATGATATCACCAAAACCCATGTAGTTGAAATGATATCACCAATGTCCATGTAGTGGAAATGATATCACCAATTTCCATGTAGTGGAAATGATATCACCAATGTCCATGTAGTAGAAATGATGTAACCAATGCCCATGTAGTGGAAATGATATCACCAAAACCCATGTAGTGGAAATGATATCACCAATGTCCATGTAGTGGAAATGATATCACCAATGCCCATGTAGTGGAAATGATATCACCAAAACCCATGTAGTGGAAATGATATCACCAATGCCCATGTAGTGGAAATGATATCACCAATGTCCATGTAGTGGAAATGATATCACCAATGTCCATGTAGTGGAAATGATATCACCAATGCCCATGTAGTGGAAATGATATCACCAATGCCCATGTAGTGGAAATGATATCACCAATGCCCATGTAGTGGAAATGATATCACCAATGTCCATGTAGTGGAAATGATGTAACCAATGTCCATGTAGTGGAATGATATCACCAATGTCCATGTAGTGGAAATGATGTAACCAATGCCCATGTAGTGGAAATGATATCACCAATGTCCATGTAGTGGAAATGATATCACCAATGCCCATGTAGTGGAAATGATATCACCAATGTCCATGTAGTGGAAATGATATCACCAATGTCCATGTAGTGGAAATGATATCACCAATGCCCATGTAGTGGAAATGATATCACCAATGCCCATGTAGTGGAAATGATATCACCAATGCCCATGTAGTGGAAATGATATCACCAATGTCCATGTAGTGGAAATAATATCACCAATGTCCATGTAGTGGAAATGATGTAACCAATGCCCATGTAGTGGAAATGATATCACCAATGCCCATGTAGTGGAAATGATATCACCAATGTCCATGTAGTGGAAATGATATCACCAATGACCATGTAGTGGAAATGATGTAACCAATGTCCATGTAGTGGAAATGATATCACCAATGTCCATGTGGTGGAAATGATATCATCAATGTCCATGTAGTGGAAATGATGTAACCAATGCCCATGTAGTGGAAATGATATCACCAATGCCCATGTAGTGGAAATGATATCACCAATGTCCATGTAGTGGAAATGATATCACCAATGTCCATGTGGTGGAAATGATATCATCAATGTCCATGTATTGGAAATGATGTAACCAATGCCCATGTAGTGGAAATGATATCACCAATGTTCATGTAGTGGAAATGATATCACCAATGTCCATGTAGTGGAAATGATATCACCAATGTCCATGTAGTGGAAATTATATCATCAATGTCCATGTAGTGGAAATGATGTAACCAATGCCCATGTAGTGGAAATGATATCACTAATGTCCATGTAGTGGAAATGATGTAACCAATGCCCATGTAGTGGAAATGATATCACCAATGTCCATGTAGTGGAAATGATGTAACCAATGTCCATGTAGTGGAAATGATATCACCAATGTCCATGTGGTGGAAATGATATCATCAATGTCCATGTAGTGGAAATGATATCACCAATGTCCATGTAGTGGAAATGATGTAACCAATGTCCATGTAGTGGAATGATATCACCAATGTCCATGTAGTGGAAATGATGTAACCAATGCCCATGTAGTGGAAATGATATCACCAATGCCCATGTAGTGGAAATGATATCATCAATGTCCATGTAGTGGAAATGATGTAACCAATGTCCATGTAGTGGAAATGATATCACCAATGTCCATGTAGTGGAAATGATATCATCAATGTCCATGTAGTGGTAATGATGTAACCAATGCCCATGTAGTGGAAATGATATCACCAATGTCCATGTAGTGGAAATGATGTAACCAATGCCCATGTAGTGGAAATGATATCACCAATGTCCATGTAGTGGAAATGATGTAACCAATGTCCATGTAGTGGAAATGATATCACCAATGTCCATGTAGTGGAAATGATGTCACCAATGTCCATGTAGTGAAAATGATATCACCAATGCCCATGTAGTGGAAATGATATCACCAATGTCCATGTAGTGGAAATGATATCACCAATGTTCATGTAGTGGAAATGATATCACCAATGTCCATGTAGTGGAAATGATATCACCAATGTCCATGTAGTGGAAATGATATCACCAATGTTCATGTAGTGGAAATGATATCACCAATGTCCATGTAGTGGAAATGATATCACCAATGTTCATGTAGTGGAAATGATATCACCAATGTCCATGTAGTGGAAATGATATCACCAATGTCCATGTAGTGGAAATGATATCACCAATGTCCATGTAGTGGAAATGATATCACCAATGTCCATGTAGTGGAAATGATATCACCAATGTCCATGTAGTGGAAATGATATCACCAATGTCCATGTAGTGGAAATGATATCACCAATGTCCATGTAGTGGAAATGATATCACCAATGTTCATGTAGTGGAAATGATGTCACCAATGTCCATGTAGTGGAAATGATATCACCAATGCCCATGTAGTGGAAATGATATCACCAATGTTCATGTAGTGGAAATGATATCACCAATGTCCATGTAGTGGAAATGATATCACCAATGTCCATGTAGTGGAAATGATATCACCAATGTCCATGTATTTGAAATGATATCACCAATATCCATGTAGTGGAAATGATATCACCAATGTTCATGTAGTGGAAATGATATCACCAATGTCCATGTAGTGGAAATGATATCACCAATGTCCATGTAGTGGAAATGATATCACCAATGTCCATGTAGTGGAAATGATATCATCAATGTCCATGTAGTGGAAATGATATCACCGATGTCCATGTAGTGTAAATGATGTAACCAATGTCCATGTAGTGGAAATGATGTAACCAATGTCCATGTAGTGGAAATGATGTAACCAATGCCCATGTAGTGGAAATGATATCACCAATGTCCATGTAGTGGAAATGATATCACCGATGTCCATGTAGTGGAACTGATGTAACCAATGTCCATGTAGTGGAACTGATGTAACCAATGCCCATGTAGTGGAAATGATGTAACCAATGCCCATGTAGTGGAAATGATATCACCAATGTCCATGTAGTGGAAATGATATCACCAATGTCCATGTAGTGGAAATGATATCACCAATGTCCATGTAGTGGAATGATATCACCAATGTCCATGTAGTGGAAATGATATCACCAATGCCCATGTAGTGGAAATGATATCACCAATGTCTCTGTGTTAACAGGTTTGATCATCGATCAGACTATACAAGTATAGCGTGTGATCGTAAAAACCATTATTGTTAACACCAATCCGAATTGAGTGAGGTAGTTTTGTATGGCGTTTGATCGTAAAAACCATTATTGTTAACACCAATCCGAATTGAGTGAGATAGTTTTGTATGGCGTGTGATCGTAAAAAATATTATTGTTAACACCAATCCGAATTGAGTGAGGTAGTTTTGTATGGCGTGTGATCGTAAAAAACATTATTGTTAACACCAATCCGAATTGAGTGAGGTAGTTTTGTATCCGGGTCGATACTTTACGCAGAGTCCACAATGTTGATTTTCTCACGAGACTGCCTTCACATTGATTATTGCAAAGCTACGCCCTTGCTTAAGGTGCACCGAAGTGAATAAACAAGTGATTGTTGTGCCAGGTTCTGTCAATGTGCATGTCGTATCGATTGACATGTTCTCTATATCAAATGACATGATATCTACAAGCGTGAGGTTAAGTACCAGTATGGTCATAACACAATGGTTGTAACTGATTGTACGATTTCTGTATGAAATCGAAAGTTTTAAGTGCAACATTTCTAACTAATTGTTTTTGTTATGATAGGGTCAGACATTTAAAAAAAAAGCAAAAACTTAATTGGGCCGGTGAATATGTTAGGTGGGATTCGGAATTGCATTTAAATAAAGTTGAGTCGTCATTAAAACTTTCTTTGACTATTTCCCACATACTACAAATCTGCAGCAGAATACTTTGAAAACATTTAGTTTAAATATGGCAATCACCAATAAATGAAAAGAGAAATTCTTGAATAAAAATGAAAACATTGTGAATAAACGAAGTTGTTTGCTGCAGATGCTTCAGAAACCATATATATGAGGGACATGGATTTCAGAAATAAAACTATATTTACAGGGTATCACAAAACTAAACCCTTGTTGCATTGGTATTTCATGATGCAGCATAAAAGAATGTATTCCTCCTCGACCATATTGATATCATATGTTAACAAAACACGTGTTCATCTTAGATGGTGTCCTGCTTACCAATGGAAGAATATAAAGAACAGTTATCCATTTTACAGGTGTTTTTTCCCCTTACATGAAAATGACACAGATTATTTTAATGTGTAGTATTTATATCACTATGTTACTGTAGATACATACTTCTGTATGTGAATATTTTCTTGTAATTATGATTTGAGTCTTTACTTATTGTAATCGCTTCAGCTGACTAAAAAGCTGAACCATTGTCCACACTTGATACATTGATTGACTTCGTACAGCATGCACCACGATTTCCTCCGTAACTACACTGTAATGTTCGTATCACATGAGGTTTGTGTCATGCGGCCAATCAAGCGGCTGCAGTTAACCTCATAAATTATTCATGAGTACGAAATTTTTACAGCCAATTTGCCCAGGGTATCATATCTTTTATGAATAGCCTGGGTACCGAGGATGTCTGATGCATTAATTTGTTAGATTGTATATATATTGTGGGCCGGTGGCCTTATATTACGAAAAAAGATATTGTACGGTATTGTTCATAAAACCTATTTTTAAATTAAGTGTTTGAATAACCGCAGTCATATAATTACGTATAGTTAATCCATTAAGCCAAACCTCGACAGGACCAGTTTAATCCCCGATTTACAAACCTCATGTAAATCTCTGGTTACGACGTTTTTTTACCAATACATGTATCAATACACCGTTATATACGCTTTACCTCTGAGTTATCAAAACAGTCTTTGGACATAAAATAAAGAAAAAGAAGTAGGACGTGTTCTGATTTGTTTGTTTCGTGGTTTCCTACTCCACCTTCCACAATGTCCAGTTCAATCACGGCGTATTCTGGGTAAGTTACCATAACTACTTGTTTAGTTATCCTGACAACTAGCCAGTCAGATGTTATGCTTACCCCACAATCATGAGCACCAAAGAGGGAAAGCCTTTACTTCCATTTTGTTTTTTTAAGTATTTGGTGTCACCGGGTCTGGGATCGAACCCGCTACAACCCGAACCCGAGACTGACGCTCTACCAGTACACCACCGAGGCTGACGCTCTACCAGTACACCACCGAGGCTGACGCTCTACCAGTACACCACCGAGACTGACGCTCTACCAGTACACCACTGAGGCTGACGCTCTACCAGTACACCACCGAGGCTGACGCTCTACCAGTACACCACTGAGACTGACGTTCTACCAGTACACCACCGAGGCTGACGCTCTACCAGTACACCACCGAGGCTGACGCTCTACCAGTACACCACCGAGGCTGACGCTCTACCAGTACACCACCGAGACTGACGCTCTACCAGTACACCACCGAGGCTGACGCTCTACCAGTACACCACCGAGACTGACGCTCTACCAGTACACCACCGAGGCTGACGCTCTACCAGTACACCACCGAGGCTGACGCTCTACCAGTACACCACCGAGACTGACGTTCTACCAGTACACCACCGAGGCTGACGCTCTACCAGTACACCACCGAGGCTGACGCTCTACCAGTACACCACCGAGGCTGACGCTCTACCAGTACACCACCGATACTGACGCTCTACCAGTACACCACCGAGGCTGACGCTCTACCAGTACACCACCGAGGCTGACGCTCTACCAGTACACCACCGGGGGCCGACGCTCTACCAGTACACCACCGAGGCTGACGCTCTACCAGTACACCACCGACGCTGACGCTCTACCATTACACCACCAAGGCTGACGCTCTACCAGTACACCACCGAGGCTGACGCTCTACCAGTACACCACCGAGGCCGACGCTCTACCAGTACACCACCGAGGCTGACGCTCTATCAGTACAGCACCGAGGCCGACGCTCTACCGGTACACCACCGAGGCTGACGCTCTACCAGTACACCACCGAAGCGGTATGAAAGGATTAACCCTTTCCCTCATATAAACGCTTTCTGACGCCTCTGCAGCAGACGGCTTTTTGAAAACATAGTGACACAAGAAGAAATTGCACAACACGTGCAATTTCTCCTTTTGCCACCATGTTTTCCACTTTTTGTCATAGGTTATCCATTCAATTATGGAGATTTTCTATTTTTTGATAAAATACGTTCAAAGTCGTCTGCTGCAGAATTGTCGTATGAGGGAATTCGTGATTACATCACATCCGTATAGTTTAAAACATGCATAATCACCTCAAGTTGATGATACAAAATATTCGAAAGTCCAACATCATCGTTCGTAAACAGTTTTAGATTAAAAAAATTCAGTTATATTACGGATATTATGCTCATTTTTTGAGAATGTTCATAAACGAGGTACAATGTCTAAACTGCGTTTTCATTTAACCCTTTACCAACATGTATACACGTTAACGTCTCTGCAGCAGACGACTATTGAAAACATTGTGGCAAAAGAGAAATTTGTCCTAATAAGCAATTTTCCCTTTTGATGTTATATATAGAAATTTTCTAGTGGTATATGTAGAGCGTCCTCCTCGAGACCGCCTCTGTGGTGTAGTGGTATATGTAGAGCTTCCTCCTCGAGACCGCCTCTGTGGTGTAGTGGTATATGTAGACCGTCCTCCTCGAGACCGCCTCTGGGGTGTAGTGGTACATGTAGACCGTCCCCCTCGAGACCGCCTCTGTGGTGTAGTGGTATATGTAGAGCGTCTCCCTCGAGACCGCCTCTGTGGTGTAGTGGTATATGTAGAGCGTCCTCCTCGAGACCGCCTCTGGGGTGTAGTGGTACATGTAGACCGTCCCCCTCGAGACCGCCTCTGTGGTGTAGTGGTATATGTAGAGCGTCTCCCTCGAGACCGCCTCTGTGGTGTAGTGGTATATGTAGACCGTCCCCCTCGAGACCGCCTCTGTGGTGTAGTGGTATATGTAGAGCGTCCTCCTCGAGACCGCCTCTGTGGTGTAGTGGTATATGTAGAGCGTCCTCCTCGAGACCGCCTCTGTGGTGTAGTGGTATATGTAGAGCGTCCTCCTCGAGACCGCCTCTGTGGTGTAGTGGTATATGTAGAGCGTCCTCCTCGAGACCGCCTCTGTGGTGTAGTGGTACATGTAGACCGTCCTCCTCTAGACCGCATCTGTGGTGTAGTGGTATATGTAGAGCGTCCTCCTCGAGACCGCCTCTGTGGTGTAGTGGTATATGTAGAGCGTCTCCCTCGAGACCGCCTCTGTGGTGTAGTGGTACATGTAGACCGTCCCCCTCGAGACCGCCTCTGTGGTGTAGTGGTATATGTAGACCGTCCTCCTCGAGACCGCCTCTGTGGTGTAGTGGTACATGTAGAGCGTCCTCCTCGAGACCGCCTCTGTGGTGTAGTGGTACATGTAGACCGTCCTCCTCGAGACCGCCTCTGTGGTGTAGTGGTATATGTAGAGCGTCCTCCTCGAGACCGCCTCTGTGGTGTAGTGGTATATATAGAGCGTCCTCCTCGAGACCGCCTCTGTGGTGTAGTGGTACATGTAGACCGTCCTCCTCGAGACCGCCTCTGTGGTGTAGTGGTATATGTAGACCGTCCTCCTCGAGACCGCCTCTGTGGTGTAGTGGTACATGTAGACCGTCCCCCTCGAGACCGCCTCTGTGGTGTAGTGGTATATGTAGAGCGTCCTCCTCTAGACCGCATCTGTGGTGTAGTGGTATATGTAGAGCGTCCTCCTCGAGACCGCCTCTGTGGTGTAGTAGTATATGTAGACCGTCCCCCCCGAGACCGCCTCTGTGGTGTAGTGGTATATGTAGAGCGTCTCCCTCGAGACCGCCTCTGTGGTGTAGTGGTATATGTAGAGCGTCTCCCTCGAGACCGCCTCTGTGGTGTAGTGGTATATGTAGACCGTCCTCCTCGAGACCGCCTCTGTGGTGTAGTGGTATATGTAGAGCGTCCTCCTCGAGACCGCCTCTGTGGTGTAGTGGTACATGTAGACCGCCTCTGTGGTGTAGTGGTATATGTAGAGCGTCTCCCTCGAGACCACCTCTGTGGTGTAGTGGTACATGTAGACCGTCCCCCTCGAGACCGCCTCTGTGGTGTAGTGGTATATGTAGACCGTCCTCCTCGAGACCGCCTCTGTGGTGTAGTGGTACATGTAGAGCGTCCCCCTCGAGACCGCCTCTGTGGTGTAGTGGTATATGTAGACCGTCCTCCTCGAGACCGCCTCTGTGGTGTAGTGGTACATGTAGAGCGTCCTCCTCGAGACCGCCTCTGTGGTGTAGTGGTACATGTAGACCGTCCTCCTCGAGACCGCCTCTGTGGTGTAGTGGTACATGTAGAGCGTCCTCCTCGAGACCGCCTCTGTGGTGTAGTGGTACATGTAGAGCGTCCTCCTCGAGACCGCCTCTGTGGTGTAGTGGTACATGTAGACCGTCCTCCTCGAGACCGCCTCTGTGGTGTAGTGGTACATGTAGAGCGTCCTCCTCGAGACCGCCTCTGTGGTGTAGTGGTACATGTAGAGCGTCCCCCTCGAGACCGCCTCTGTGGTGTAGTGGTACATGTAGAGCGTCCTCCTCGAGACCGCCTCTGTGGTGTAGTGGTACATGTAGACCGTCCTCCTCGAGACCGCCTCTGTGGTGTAGTGGTACATGTAGACCGTCCTCCTCGAGACCGCCTCTGTGGTGTAGTGGTATATGTAGAGCGTCCTCCTCGAGACCGCCTCTGTGGTGTAGTGGTACATGTAGAGCGTCCTCCTCGAGACCGCCTCTGTGGTGTAGTGGTACATGTAGACCGTCCTCCTCGAGACCGCCTCTGTGGTGTAGTGGTACATGTAGAGCGTCCTCCTCGAGACCGCCTCTGTGGTGTAGTGGTACATGTAGAGCGTCCCCCTCGAGACCGCCTCTGTGGTGTAGTGGTGGTACATGTAGAGCGTCCCCCTCGAGACCGCCTCTGTGGTGTAGTGGTGGTACATGTAGAGCGTCCCCCTCGAGACCGCCTCTGTGGTGTAGTGGTACATGTAGAGCGTCCGCCTCGAGACCGCCTCTGTGGTGTAGTAGTGGTACATGTAGAGCGTCCGCCTCGAGACCGCCTCTGTGGTGTAGTGGTACATGTAGAGCGTCCGCCTCGAGCGGCACAGGTTTTGATCCGGGTTATAACATAGACTTTTATTTATACTGATTAATTACCAAGGGATAGCCGGGATATCACTGAAAAAGTGCTGAAAGCGGCGCAAAGTACCACACACGCAAGCATGAAAGGTGATTGACACGGTGTCACTCCATCTATTAGCAGTATGGTATATATCGTAAAATCCACGCGATACCTATCATAAATGACTTATTATTAGAATAATAAAGGATCATATGAGAATAACTTCAAGCATTATCGACCGACCAACTCAAGTCGATTAACTCGATTTACTACATCCTCCTCCTTGAGACCACTTCGGTGGTGTAGTGGGAGACCGTCCACCTTGAGTGTGGGGTTTCCTCGTTCGATCCCCGACCCGGTCATACCTATTGCTACCCTCCTTTGCACTCAGGATTGTGGTGGTAAGCATTATGACCGATTCGATGGTGTCAAGATAAATGGCAACTTACTCAACAAACAAACAAATAATTCTTCCCCACACAAACGTAAAAACAAGTGGATGGTTTCTCTGAAATGACCATCTTTAATTTGGAAACTTAGTATATACTCAAAAACAATTGGCCATTATACGATCATACATGTCAAGGCAAAGCTGTAGAAAAACTATTTAAATTGAAAAATAATTTATAAAATGTTTTAAACATTTTGCCACGATGTTTTCGAAAACCACCCGATGAAGATGCGTTGAAATACGTCTGAAAATTATAAAGGGTTAATTGTATTTTTAGAAAGATAATTTGGATAATGAAACATTGATGGAAAACGAGAAATTGCTTGTTTCAAATGACATCTGCTACATAAACTAAACGTTTTTACATAAAAGCAATCAATAAAAGGATTACATATTTCTATAGCTTTAAATCACAACAAATGAAATAATCTTAGGTCAAACAACGCTAACGATTATCATTCTTTAATCCATTATTTCTTACTTTTGCCTACGATTTTGTTCCATTCTCCAAACACAATATTCGAGAACATCGTGTGTTTATTCGAGTTTAAGACTAGCTTATCCTTTCCACGAGAAAACCAACAGTGGGACTAAGTTACGTATCGACCCGGATCAGCCTAATCATGCCGCGCAGGCTAACCCGGACAGACACGTTTCGCCTCCTGTGTATTTCTGTTTCAAGAATCATGACTCTATACTTATATCCCGTTGAGGCGGAATGTGTCGGTCCGGATTAGCCTGCGTGGACTGCGCAGGTTGATCTGGTTCGATACATAACGCAGAGTCCATAATGTGGTTTTCTCGTGGAACGGCTCATATGTCGTTTAATTCGCTAAGATTGCCAATATGTCCTAGTCGTTAACTTCACCATTTGTCTGTTTTGTCAAAATAGTTATATGATTTATACTTTAGTAATGTATAATTAAAATATTTAGTTTGGATTATAGCTTTAGGGGTCAACTGATATTTGTGAGGAAATCGCTATAGGATGGGTTTATTCGATTTTTGTTTCATTTTGATCCTACACATTCGGTGAAGTGTACGGATTTGGCCTAAGTAAGGATTAAAACTAGTCAGGATTTTGCAAACAAAGTATCGTTGCCTTAATTACCCTATACAGTCTCCACACTGAAAACAAGTGAGGTTCTATTTTTATAATTAAAAATCGGGAAAATAAATGCTTATGCCGGACTAAAAGACGTTGCAGGATAAAGTGAAATTGTACAGGAGTTGTTCCTCCTTTTTCCAAAGTGTTTATATAAACTGCATTTCACATAACCGTTACTAAGTTCGGCTATATTAGGGAAAGGGTTATAGAAATATTGCCAAAATAACTTGCTATCCAATAGCCTGCATTAGTATTATATTTCTCACACGTTTGTTTAAAACAATTAATATACACAATCTGTATTAACTGATTAAAGGACTAGATATAAGAATGTATAGCTGTGTGGTTTAAACTTAGTTGTGTTAAATTATAATGGATATTTTTTACAGTGCATTTAATACAAAGAAATCTTATTTAATAATACACAGAGGAATACAACATGTACGTAAAAACATTTAATTTTTCAAATGTTATTATTTTATAACTCTTACATGTTTAACCATTTCCCTCATGTAGACGCTTTCTCTGACGCCTCTACAGCAGACAACTTTTGAAAACACTAGATGACAAAAGAAGAAATTATTCATGATGAGCAATTTCTCCTTTAGCCACCGTGTTTTCAACTCTCATTTATTGGGATTTTTCACACTTTTTCCTAGACGTTTTGAAAGTCGTCTGCTCGGCAGATTTGTCGTATGTGGGAAAAGGGTTAATTAAAAACCTATTTGAAGATATGGATCATCTCAAAAGAGATAGTACACTTTTACGACAGAGTGGAAACATTATAAATTATAGGAGAAATTACAGCTGTCCTGAGAGTTGCTCCTCATTAGATACTGCTTGGGAAGAAGTATCAAAAAAGCCCGCCAAAGTAAAAAGTGACCTTGTGGCATTTGTGAACAGTTCAAATAAGCCTGTACAGCTGCTACGTCTTATCATATTTTATATAAACTGAAAGAAGCTTCCATCAAACATGTGTAAGTAAAGTATCGACCCGGATCAGCCTAAGCAGTCCGCGTAGGCAAATCCGGACAATCACGTTTCGCCTTCTGTGGAATCATTACTCTGTATATCTATCCCCCAGAGACGGAATGTGTCGAACCGGATTAGCCTGCGCGGAGTGCGAAGGCTGATTTTGGTCGATACATTACGCAGAGTCCATAACGTTGGTTTTCTCATGGAACGGCACATATGTGAAGAGTCTAGGTCTAGATCGGATGTTGCGGAAAGACTGTTCACTAAAAATAAAATATGTTCGCTTGGACAGGCCTGCCTATATGTCGTCTGCATCGACATTTTTAATTTATTTTTTAAAGAAAATCTGTAGATGAGAGCAAAACATCATTATGACACACTTCAACAACTAAATAAAAGGTTGGTCATGATTATTCTCACAGTAGGATCGGATTATGTATTGATACATATTATTTATATATTTAGAAAAAGTATTGTGACTATTCATTGACAAGTAAAGTCCTAAATCAGTCGGCTTGATCGAGTTTCTTATATGATACTTGAGTCTCTGGCATCTACACAACTGTCTACAGATCCTTACCCTCGGATGCGGGATGTAGTGAGTTCAATCCCCAGACAGGTCGTACCAAAGACTTTGAAATGGGAGTGTTGATTTTCCCTCCTTGACACTCTGGATTGTGGGATTATCAGTACGCCTGACTCGTTGGTGTATTGATAGATGTACTAGAAGTACTGGTAATTAACCACGAAAACGCCGTGATATAAGTTTTTAACAAACACAGTAGACGAGTTAAGAAACTTCTAGGCAATACATATAACATTTCTCCATTGCCATAATGTTAACACAATTCGTCTGCTACAGATGCGTCAATATGCGTTTGCACTCGGCAAAGTGTTAAATAAGAGTGAACACGAAGAATCAGTTGCACGAGCACAATGGATAACAACTTTTTATTATAATGTCTTAATTTATATTCTTGGTCGATGCTCCGTTTGACCTGGTTGTCCCTGTCATCAATCAATGCCATCTCACACGAATATCGATATTCTGAAAAAGGCAAATTCGATCAGATATATGAGCCGTTACACGATATAACCAACAATGTGGACTCTGCGTCAAGTGTTGATCCGGATCAGCCTTAGCATGCCATGCAGGCTTACCCGGACATACACTTTCCGCCTCCTGTGGATTTTCTGTTTCATGAATCATTACTCTTAATCTCTACGTACCGCCTATGACGGAATGTGTCGGCCCGCATTAGCCTGCGCGGACTGAGCAGGCTGATCCTGGTCGATACATTACATAGAGTCCATAATGTTGGTTTTCTCGTGGAACGGCTCACATGACAGTATTCATCGAGTGAATGCATGAGAAAATGACAAAGTGACATTTCTTGGCAGTTTAGGTTCATACCATAGTAAAATACCTGCTCAGTCTTGCCAGAATATACACGAGTTGACAGAAACTTCCAATCAGCTTGTGATAGTACTACGCGAACAGTTTAGACCCCAGCCAGACTGTGCGGATGAACAAAATAAAACGGATGTATACTGTTCAATAAACCCCACCTTGTACCATGTCCCATGCACGGGCTTATAGTATGTATAATTTACTATATCAGTGTTATTGTGCTGTAACTGATCTTAAAATGATTCTTGCTTAGTTAACGAATGGTAAAGACTCGGATCAGACTATGCAGCGACACATGATGGTCTGAATCATCCATAGTCGCAAATTCATTTATACCGGTTTTCGCGTGATGTGACCATGATTTATACAAATGAATACTTCTTTACATCAATTTCTATAACCATTCTATGACTAATTAGAGAACAGTGTAGAGCTACCATGATGTATATATACAAATGAAAACTTCTTTACATCAATTTCTATAACCATTCTGTCTAATTAGAGAACAGTGTAGAGCTACCATGATGTATATATACAAATGAATACTTCTTTACATCAATTTCTATAACCATTCTATGACTAATTAGAGAACAGTGTAGAGCTACCATGATGTATATATACAAATGAATACTTCTTTACATCAATTTCTATAACCATTCTATGACTAATTAGAGAACAGTGTAGAGCTACCATGATGTATATATACAAATGAAAACTTCTTTACATCAATTTCTATAACCATTCTATGTCTAATTAGAGAACAGTGTAGAGCTACCATGATGTATATATACAAATGAATACTTCTTTACATCAATTTCTATAACCATTCTATGACTAATTAGAGAACAGTGTAGAGCTACCATGATGTATATATACTAGGGATGGGACCGGGTACCCGAGTACCCGAGTACTCGATCGGACGTCCGAGTACCGGTTATTAAAATAGGTACTCGAGTACTCGGTTATAATTTCGCCATTTTTTGTTGTTCATCTGATAAAAGTAAGCTAATTAAAACTTAAAAAATAATGAATTGGTTGTTCTCTCTCTGATCCATTGATACCCGTTTTAAATGGCGACCTTGATTGCAATCACGAGTCAATAGAGATTTTAATGTTATCTCCAGTCAATTTGCAACAATATGTCAAAATGGGATGTCAAAATTTCACACCTTTGTCGTAATTGTGTTTTCAATTGTCATCGCGTTTTAATTGAATAGTTGTAAGAAATAGATCTCACAATTATTAAATAGGAACTTGTACGTTAAAGCATAAGAACTTTCTTCAACAATTCTGGTTTATTCAAATAAAAAAATGAACGTATTCATTATAAACAACTGTGAGATCAAGGTTTCCTTTTATACGAACGCGGCTTATTTCTTGTTTATTTGTTTAGTCATGTAAATATTACGGACACCAGTTGATTAATAAACCGAAAGTACAAACCAAATTTAATTGTTCATCTACTTTTCTTATTTTTATGGGTGATATTAATATTCACTTATTAAGCGTTGTACGTGTTGTTTATCCTAGCTATTCGTTATGGTAGCTAACAGTTGGTTATTGCTTCTTTTTGCGCCTTTAAAAGTAAAGCAACTTGTTTCCTTCAAATTTCAAATTAAAAGAAGGCCAATACACGCACACATAATACTTAAAAAACAATTAAAAGTAAGTGAACGATGGTCAGAATATTACGAGAGACAAGACTTTTTGATGAATAAGTGAACACATTTTGATTTCTTGCGAGTACCCGAGTACTCGATCGGAAGAGTATACGAGTACCCGAGTACTAATATCAATACTCGTTCCCATCCCTATTTATATACAAATGAAAACTTCTTTACATCAATTTCTATAACCATTCTATGTCTAATTAGAGAACAGTGTAGAGCTACCATGATGTATATATACAAATGAATACTTCTTTACATCAATTTCTATAACCATTCTATGACTAATTAGAGAACAGTGTAGAGCTACCATGATGTATATATACAAATGAATACTTCTTTACATCAATTTCTATAACCATTATATGACTAATTAGAGAACAGTGTAGAGCTACCATGATGTATATATACAAATGAATACTTCTTTATATCAATTTCTATAACCATTCTATGACTAATTAGAGAACAGTGTAGAGCTACCATGATCTATATATACAAATGAATACTTCTTGACATCAATTTCTATAACCATTCTATGACTAATTAGAGAACAGTGTAGAGCTACCATGATGTATATATACAAATTAATACTTCTTTACATCAATTTCTATAACCATTCTATGACTAATTAGAGAAAAGTGTAGAGCTACCATGATGTATATATACAAATGAATACTTCTTTACATCAATTTCTATAACCATTCTATGACTAATTAGAGAACAGTTTAGAGCTACCATGATGTATATATACAAATGAATACTTCTTTACATCAATTTCTATAACCATTCTATGTCTAATTAGAGAACAGTGTAGAGCTACCATGATGTATATATACAAATGAATACTTCTTTACATCAATTTCTATAACCATTCTATGACTAATTAGAGAACAGTGTAGAGCTACCATGATGTATATATACAAATGAATACTTCTTTACATCAATTTCTATAACCATTCTATGACTAATTAGAGAACAGTGTAGAGCTACCATGATGTATATATACAAATGAAAACTTCTTTACATCAATTTCTATAACCATTCTATGTCTAATTAGAGAACAGTGTAGAGCTACCATGATGTATATATACAAATGAATACTTCTTTACATCAATTTCTATAACCATTCTATGACTAATTAGAGAACAGTGTAGAGCTACCATGATGTATATATACTAGGGATGGGACCGGGTACCCGAGTACCCGAGTACTCGATCGGACGTCCGAGTACCGGTTATTAAAATAGGTACTCGAGTACTCGGTTATAATTTCGCCATTTTTTGTTGTTCATCTGATAAAAGTAAGCTAATTAAAACTTAAAAAATAATGAATTGGTTGTTCTCTCTCTGATCCATTGATACCCGTTTTAAATGGCGACCTTGATTGCAATCACGAGTCAATAGAGATTTTAATGTTATCTCCAGTCAATTTGCAACAATATGTCAAAATGGGATGTCAAAATTTCACACCTTTGTCGTAATTGTGTTTTCAATTGTCATCGCGTTTTAATTGAATAGTTGTAAGAAATAGATCTCACAATTATTAAATAGGAACTTGTACGTTAAAGCATAAGAACTTTCTTCAACAATTCTGGTTTATTCAAATAAAAAAATGAACGTATTCATTATAAACAACTGTGAGATCAAGGTTTCCTTTTATACGAACGCGGCTTATTTCTTGTTTATTTGTTTAGTCATGTAAATATTACGGACACCAGTTGATTAATAAACCGAAAGTACAAACCAAATTTAATTGTTCATCTACTTTTCTTATTTTTATGGGTGATATTAATATTCACTTATTAAGCGTTGTACGTGTTGTTTATCCTAGCTATTCGTTATGGTAGCTAACAGTTGGTTATTGCTTCTTTTTGCGCCTTTAAAAGTAAAGCAACTTGTTTCCTTCAAATTTCAAATTAAAAGAAGGCCAATACACGCACACATAATACTTAAAAAACAATTAAAAGTAAGTGAACGATGGTCAGAATATTACGAGAGACAAGACTTTTTGATGAATAAGTGAACACATTTTGATTTCTTGCGAGTACCCGAGTACTCGATCGGAAGAGTATACGAGTACCCGAGTACTAATATCAATACTCGTTCCCATCCCTATTTATATACAAATGAAAACTTCTTTACATCAATTTCTATAACCATTCTATGTCTAATTAGAGAACAGTGTAGAGCTACCATGATGTATATATACAAATGAATACTTCTTTACATCAATTTCTATAACCATTCTATGACTAATTAGAGAACAGTGTAGAGCTACCATGATGTATATATACAAATGAATACTTCTTTACATCAATTTCTATAACCATTATATGACTAATTAGAGAACAGTGTAGAGCTACCATGATGTATATATACAAATGAATACTTCTTTATATCAATTTCTATAACCATTCTATGACTAATTAGAGAACAGTGTAGAGCTACCATGATCTATATATACAAATGAATACTTCTTGACATCAATTTCTATAACCATTCTATGACTAATTAGAGAACAGTGTAGAGCTACCATGATGTATATATACAAATTAATACTTCTTTACATCAATTTCTATAACCATTCTATGACTAATTAGAGAAAAGTGTAGAGCTACCATGATGTATATATACAAATGAATACTTCTTTACATCAATTTCTATAACCATTCTATGACTAATTAGAGAACAGTTTAGAGCTACCATGATGTATATATACAAATGAATACTTCTTTACATCAATTTCTATAACCATTCTATGTCTAATTAGAGAACAGTGTAGAGCTACCATGATGTATATATACAAATGAATACTTCTTTACATCAATTTCTATAACCATTCTATGACTAATTAGAGAACAGTGTAGAGCTACCATGATGTATATATACAAATGAATACTTCTTTACATCAATTTCTATAACCAATCTATGACTAATAAGAGAACAGTGTAGAGCTACCATGATGTATATATACAAATGAATACTTCTTTACATCAATTTCTATAACCATTCTATGACTAATTAGAGAACAGTGCAGAGCTCAATTAGACTTCACGGGTTGCTTTTCGCAGTGCGTCGCATATAATAGATTTGGAGATCGCGTGTTCGATGCCCGGTCGGGTCGTACCCAGACGATACAAATGGTAGTTATGGCTGCCCTCGTTGACGCTCGTGGTTGCGGTTTAGCATTACGACTGACTATCTGGTGTCAGGATAAATGGACCAGAAGTAATGGTAGCTTACCAAGGACACGCCGTGATATAACTGAACAAGTGTAGAAAGCGGCGTAAAAAACACAAACCAATAAAGTTTGATAGATTGACGTAATCCCTTCCCGGAAACAGACGTCATCCGACCCTTTTTGAAGCAAGGGGCTGATGAAGGCATCGTGAAAAAAGAATAATTGCTTTTTTAATCAATTTCATCTCTTTCAGCGATGCTCTAAACATTTTTTTTCAAAAGTCAACTATGTTTACTTTCAAGACGTTTCATTCTTTTTACGAACATCAGGTAATTGATTGTTTGGTGTTTAACGCTGCTTTCAACATTTCTTTTATTTATATCACGGCGTTTTCTGGGTATTTTACTAATACTACTGGTACATTTATTCTGACACGAGTCGGTTAGTGGGTAATTTTAACCCCGCAACCCTGAGCGTCACTTTTAAAGTCTTCGGTATGACCCGGCCGGGAATCGAACCCAAGACCTCCCGCACCGAGGCGAACGTTGCACCAATACACCGCCGAGGTGGTCGACACTTCAGGTAAACTATAGAAGTCTTTGAAAGAAGGTTTTGTGTACCTCATATTTTGTTGTTTGTTTTCTTTCTTCAGGTAGTACGAATCCCTTGAACTGAACACCAGGTCAATATATCAGAGGCGTTTTACACAGAACCAACGGAAAACCTGAATCCTGCCACTGTGTCACAGTAAACAACATAACCATGGAATGTATTTCGGCCTCATTTGTGATTGAATTAAAAACTCTAAATCAATTAGTTTATTCCAAACAAACAGTCGATATTTGCTAACCTGTTGATAATGCAGTGATAATCTAGTCTATTTATTTCAATATTAAAACAAATACAACTACAAACATTTTAAAATGGCTGAAAGCCTGAGTAGTTCAAAGCGGCGATACATAGAATCCTGGCGGCAGAGCGTCAGTATTCACATGGAGAGCGGTAATATATGTCGTGTGACCATCTCGGAAATGACCCCCGAACCCACCATCAAGGCATCATCGGAACACATCAAGGCTGTGGTATAATATAGTTTCGTTGTTCTTCATTTTACCCTTTCCCAAATACAACAAAAAACCAACAGACGACTTTGATTACATCTAGATATGACAATATGAATAGAGTTGAAAACACTGTGGCAAACTGATGATAAATTGCTCAATACATCTAGACAAGTATTTGACAATATGAATATAACTGAAACAAAGTGGTAACAAAATTGTGACAAAGTGATAAGTTTCTCATTATGAGCAAGTTCTCATTTTGCAAAAATGGTATTAAAAGTCGTCAGCTGCAGAGGCGTCAGATATCGTCTGTTTGTAGAAAAGGGTTAATCAGCATCATTTCATCGTGTTTGTTGATGTCGTATTTTATTAGCTATGACACAATTTGCGCTATTTAGAAATGTAGATGTAATATAGAATACAAAGTTATTAGAATAGATGACGATTGTTTTAAAAAGAAGTCTGACAGTGGTGCGGACAGTGGTGCTGACAGTGATGCTGACAGTGATGCTGACAGTGATGCTGACAGTGATGCTGGCGGTGATGCTGACAGTGATGCTGGCGGTGGTGCTGACAGTGGTGCTGACAGTGGTGCTGACAGTGATGCTGACAATGGTGCTGACAGTGATGCTGACGGTGGTGCTGACGGTGGTGCTGACAGTGATGCTGACAGTGATGCTGACAGTGGTGCTGACAGTGATGCTGACTGTGGTGCTGACAGTGATGCTGACAGTGGTGCTGACAGTGATGCTGACATTGGTGCTGACAGTGATGCTGACAGTGGTGCTGACAGTGGTGCTGACGGTGGTGCTGACAGTAGTGCGGACAGTGGTGCTGACAGTAGTGCATACACAATGGTAGTAGTTGCTTCATCCAACTACACTCAGCCGAGCCCCGGTAGCTCAGTCGGTAGCGACGCGGGCTGTCAATACCTGGGTTGTGAGTTCGAGTCCCGGCTCGGCCAACTTTCTTTCCGACGATTGACAAAAGTCAATGCGACATGCGTCATTCGTCTTCCACCAGTGGGCTAAGTCTATGTGGAAAAGCAGCCAGTTGCTTAGAAAGATTGTTGTGTGGAGAACTGGTGTGAGCAAACCAGGAAATGCATGGGTAGTTGAACTGGCCGCCGTGATATAACTGAGAAATTGTTAAAAACGGCGTTAAACCCCAATCAATCAATCAACGAACTACGCTCAGGATTGTTGGCGATATCAATGAAACGGATTTGCTTGTCTCACGATAAACTTAACAGCAGTACTGGTAATATTCATCTTTATATAAATGAAATGAGCCGAATTACGAGAAAACGAACATTATGGTCTCTGCGTAATGTATCGATCCAGATCAGCCTGCGCAGATCGCACAGGCTAATCCGGGCCGACACATTCCGCTTTGGGGGGGGGGGGGGAAATATAGGTATAGAGTAATACACTTGTTGAAACAGAAAATCCACAAGAGGTGAAAAGTGTCTGCTTAGGCTGATCCGGATCGATACTTTATGCAGTCCACAATGTTGGTTTTCTCGCGGCACGGCTCCAATACTGTTGAAGCGGAGTATGCATTCTATCCTGTATGTACGTACGACTATTGACGCATTCTATCCTGTATACGTACGAGTATTGACGCATTCTATCCTACGTACGAGTATTGACGCATTCTATCCTACGTACGAGTATTGACGCATTCTATCCTACGTACGAGTATTGACGCATTGATCAACGACACGAATAGCCATTTAGTATTTTTGGAACTCACATTCCTAATTTATAGTTGATTATGTAGATTATGCACCAAGCTATAGTTTCATTTCTTCTTTTCTTTCTTTCAAATGTTTTCAGTTTTGTAGAGTCATAAAGGAACATATCAGGCACTGATACTTACATCTTTAATGTGTGCTCTGAGTGTACTTATTAAATGGCTATTTGACGTGTTAGCGAACAGTCGTGCATTCTGATCTGGGACTACACTGATCGCAAATGGCCTACGGTTGGGTTTCCTTTGACGCCTGTCGTATTAATTCGTATAATTCTATTTCAGTCGGATATCGCTAATATTTTAGACGACACCGGAAGCCCGACACTCCCGAAAGTTAAATTCTCCTATCACCATGGGATACGCCCCGATTCTAAAATAAGAAACAGCAGACTCTCGGATGGATATAATAACAAGAAAAAAGACCTTAACGGTAATCGAATTATTTTACCGCCCTCGCCGAATGGCTGTGTTATTCAAAATGGTCTCGACCAGAATGTAAGCCGGGTATCCTCGACTGTTTTAAGATCTGTTGAAAACAATCCGAATACAGCACATTTAGTGGCCACGAACCCTTTAGAGCGAAAAAGTTCCAAAATGGCGCGTGAAATTTACGAAAAATATAACATGAAATCAAAAACCCACAACTTCCTTAATACAAAAACGAAAACACACGGATTTGATCAGTTCACTATGCCCTGGAGAAACAAAACGTTCCTGTCGTTACCACTGAGATTCAACGGAAACATACAACGCAGCAACACCATGATGTCTCGTCAAAAAACATTCTCCAGTGAATTCTCGCGAGATGACTTAAGTGAAAATGATGAAGGGGTAGATTGGTAAACGCTGTGCTGGGAACAACACGGAGAGAGAAAACGAGATATAGCTTATTAATTAAGTGTATAACAATAACAAATATAAAGAAATAGCTAAATGATGGAATGCGTTTTTCCTCTGAAAATTTAGGCGTTGTCCTAATTTGTTTTTTGAAGGTATATAGTGAATTAATATGAAACATAATTTTTGAAATTGGCAAGAGCAAATATTGACAGCTAGGTAATTATAAATAAACAAATAAACGCACAAGAGCATTGTAAGTTGTGAATTCGAACAAGACCGAGTCACTACAAAGACTTTAAAAGTTGTAATGCCGAGTTATACTCGTTTAAAAGCCCTTGATATAACAACTAGATGAGATCATTGTGTTGGATCATTCTTTATTACAGCAGGCTTCAATTCAGTAGATTTTCTTGTTAATATACCATGTTATCTTGTTTGTGAAGGACTTGGGATAAGAACGTACGTCTTGTTAATATACCATGTTATCTTGTCTGGGAAGGACTTGGGATAAGAACGTACGTCTTGTTAATATACCATGTTATCTTGTCTGGGAAGGACTTGGGATAAGAACGTACGGTCTTGTTAATATACCATGTTATCTTGTCTGGGAAGGACTTGGGATAAGAACGTACGGTCTTGTTAATATACCATGTTATCTTGTCTGGGAAGGACTTGGGATAAGAACGTACGGTCTTGTTAATATACCATGTTATCTACGTAGAAGTAATATTCGGACTCTGGTATGCCAAAGTACATGTTCTGTTTTCCGTTTTCCAATGTAGTATTTAACGTTGGCATTCCGGAGTTGAACATTTCTTCTACATTTATTTATTTATGTATTTATTTATGTATTTATTTATTTATATATTCAACGCTTGTTGTTACATTTTATAAAAAATAAATTCATTAACATTTATTCTTTTATTTATGTATACAATGTATATTGAACATACTTTAATGATATTACATTTGTATCGTTCTGTGCCGCATGGCTTTAGAATGATTATGTATTACTTTAATATTAACCGGAGGTTTCGAAATCAAGGACAGGGGATAAGTACCTATTATAGTGTTTACAATTACTACCAAGTATAAAGCTGGATATAATTATCTGGCCAGGCCTGACACAATGGCCTCTTATGCGGCGGGACAGATACAATCGGATCTGGAAGCTGGTTCCACTTATGAATACCAAAATAGAATATGGGGAACCAGAAGCGCGGAACACAATGTCAGTACAATTGCACTAATAAATAATCACTTCTGAAAACATTGTGATAATCGATAGAGCCGGAAGATCAGCCAACATTTTGCGTAAAACTTGTGAATTTACCGTCAGTAGGAGCTTAGCTACCTGTACATCTGTACTTTCTGAGCGCAGAAAATCAATCGAAAAGGCATTTGCGAATAATGTTGATCCAAATCAGCCAGTACATCTACACATACCGATCTGATTCTACACTGTAGACCATTTATTCAAAGCCAAACCCATTTGAACCCTTCGCTTGGATGTTCATGCGGTTCTAGGTACGAGGCTAGGAACTGTGCCTGACCACAGGACACTCCACCATTACCGCCGCGACTGGGGATCCACGCGGGCCGCCCAGTATCAACTTCCCGACGCCCAGTATCAACTTCCCGACGCAAACCACTCGGCCACGAAAAAACGAATGTTTGTTTAATGGAGTTTGACGCCGTTTTCACCAGCCTTTCAGTTATATCAAAGTGTTTTCTGTATCATTTACCAGCACTAAATCGGCACCAGCGAATACATCGTAATACTATCCCCTTAACCCTTGAGCGCCAAAGGTCGAAGCTATAACATCCATTGTTAAGTCATTGGCATGTCCTGACCACGGATCGGACCCAGAACCGACAAAGTGGCACAAACGTGGACCACTCAGTACTGGTAATAGACAAAGGGGGTGAATATATAAATGCATCAGGTTTTGTTTTATGGAATAATTTGAACTAAATTTTTATTCAAGAATACTTTGTCCTACTCGATATAAATATATCCAGATTAAGCCCCGCTATGCCTCGTCAAAATCTGGTTTTCACGGAAAACTATTGAAATCAACTAGGTGCTCTCCAAACACGTGTCTGCTGCGGTGATTCGTGATTGAATGCAGCGCTGGACACGTGTTTTAAATGGTGAAGTATTGGCCATACCTTCACGATTATACCATTACCCTCGCCTTACCATGATACAATATCCGGCCGGGTGATACCGAATACTTGTAAAGATTGTAGTAGTGACTTCCCCTCATCGGCACTAATGGTTGTCGGGATAGCAGTACGTCACATACCTTGGTGTTACGATAACCATACCAGCAGTATTTGTAATTCACCCATGGACGCCGTGATGTGACTTAACACTATTAAAGGCGACGTAAAACACCAAACAAACAACTGACATTTTAATCATGATTAGTTTTGGTATCTGGCTCACGTCATGTTCACCGGATTGAAAATGTTATCGTTTTCTCACCAACCCGACGAAGGTCATTTCTACATGTAATTAAAAATTAAGATTGTTCGTGGGCTTATAACACGACAATATCGACTTGTTCCTGACCTTTGTACACATATACTATATATATATATATACTATTATGCCATACATATGAGCCGTTCCACTTGAAAACCAACATTATGGACTCTGCGTAATGTATCGACCCAGATAAGCCTCCGCTTTCCGCGCAGGCTTATCCGGGCCAACACATTCCGTCTCATGGGTAAAGAGGTATAGAGTGATGATTCCTGAAACAGAATATCCACAGGAGGCGAAAAGTCTCTGTCCGGGTTAGCCTGCACGGCATGCTTAGGCTGATCTGGGTCAATCCATTACGCAGATTCCATAATGTTGGTTTTCTCGTTGAACGGCTCATATATTTGTGTCACATTTATCTTGCGTGTATTATATCACACAATGCGTATTATCATAAAACAAACAACAAAGTCGACATGAGTTTATATACACATACCCCAGGTTCAGGTGAATGTGGTTGAGTAATAAATGTAATTTAAGACGCGTTGCAAATACCAAAATAACTTTACCGAAAACTTAAACCAAGTCATTGACACCTTGGCAATGTTAATTGCTGTCACTCTCCATTAGACAATATGAATGCTAGACACATTTTTAATAATCTATTTACACTTTCTAACATGTAAAACGACATGTTTTTACGTGTTCTACGAAAATACTGTTCTTGTCATAATTATTATTTGGTGTTTTACGGCGCATTCAACACTTTCAACCCTTTTTCTGTTATATCATGGCGTCTCCTGGGCAAGTTACCAGTTACCAGTAATACTGGTCCTTTTATCCTGACACCAGCCAGTCAGTCGTAATCCTGACACCAGCCAGTCAGTCGTAATCCTAACCCCGCAACCCTGAATGCCAAGGAGGGTATCCATAACTACCAGTTTTAAAGTCTTTGGTATTGAAATAATTATGCCATTACATTATACGGTAGATTTGCAATAACTCGAAGACGAAAGGGACCCCCAAACAATCCCTTCGAGATATCGATACGTTCGCGTTAGCCCTCAATGTGAAATAAATTCATATGTGTAATATGAAACGTGTTTCAGTGATACGATTATATCGAGAAAATTGCTGCTTTCAAAAGTTCCAGTAAAAGGCTCGATTTATTTTGATTATAGCATGTCCAAGTTATTGCCCATTATATCGATGTCAAGATTCAAGGTTTCTTTATTCAGTAACGTAAACTTTACAAAGTTTCTAGTTACATACATATGAATGATATAATATATAATACAAAGATCAAGTCAAGACAACTATGTGCACAATGTTGTTTCGACAAAAATATTCTATCAATATATACATGAGGTTGATCATATAGGGAAATGTAAGAAATATATGTGAATATTCATAAAGATATATATATCTTACTATCTTACATATACTTACACGTACAATAAATGATAAGAAATATATTGGATTTTCATATCATATCGCATGATAGCTCGAGATTGATTTTAGAGTGGTATTAACTTTAGCAAGCTTCACGTAAATATTTGGCCAAGTTCACTAACGTAACAGTTGTATCAGTTTTTAATAATGTCAAAGCGAGGTTATGGCTTTGACTCCTTGTTGCTCATGATCGTCAGGCTCGCACTTCGACTGACTAGTTGGGGTCTAGATTATTGGACCAGTAGTAGTGATCCATTTCCGCGGAAACGTCGAGATAAAACTGACACATTGTTGAAAGCGGCATAATGCACCGTACACAAAACAAACAATCAAAGCTGTTCTAGACGACGGGTCATGCACATGTATTGAATGTCTATTTAATTGAAATGTGAATTCGAAATAGACGATATGTATCTATATAAGAGATCGAATATCGTGAAAATAACTTTATCGTGAAATTCAATAGTAAGCAAGGGTTTAAACCTGCTTTGCGATCAGTGAAGTAGATCGGTTGCGTAAGGTAGCCAATCGACAAATCAAAGTTCAACTAGGCTTTCTTGACAGTACTGAACACGACAGTATAGGTCTTGATCACAAAACGCGGTAGTCTGGCGGTACTAAACATTACAGTATAGCGACAGGCATACAGCAATAATGACATCACTGTTTTGGCTTGGTGTAGAAAGCAGAAGGCTATACATGTAGTGACAACCTTTTTTCAGAAACAAATTAGTTTTACCTTTCAAACTCCGAACTAGTTTGATTCATTATCTGAGCCGTCCCGCGAGAAAACCAACATTGTGGACTCTGCGTAAAGTATCGACCCGGATTAGCCTAAGCATGTCGCGCAGGCTATTTCGGATAGGCACTTTTCGCCTCCTGTAGATATTTCTGTTTTAGGAATCATTACTCTATATCTCTATCCCCCTGAGACGGAATGTGTCGTCCCGGATCAGTCTGCGCGGACTGCGCAGGTTGGTCTGTGTCGATACATTACGCAGTGACCATAATATTGGTTTTCTCGCGGGACGGCTCATTTATGTTTTGATTCCAAACATGAAGATGTATTAGTCCGCTGTAGAATTTATAAACAATAATACAGTAATTGTATATTCACTTATTTACTATATGCGATGGATATATATAAGGGGTGATGACCAATCTAGTCGCCATTGTTGGTTGGTTCATGCCAGACGTACTTATTGACTATAGAACGCCTGGTGCCAGACTTATTACGCAGTAACAAAAGCTGACCTGTATTTACGCTGTTCGTTAATAAGTCGATCAGATTGTATGGAAGCTTTGTTCTCGTGAAACACAGATCATTTTACTTTAACCCTTCTTGAACTAATTAATGTTCTGGATCCAAACACAGTGCATTATCAGGTGTAGCATATTCAAACTGAATAATAACTCTTACCCACAAACTATAAGCGATTTCCGTAAATGAAAGAATACAAATTATTGAAGATAGGGTTGAAAACATACTGCGGTAAAATGAGAAAGTGTTCATCATGAGCAATTTCTCATGGTGTCACTATAGTTTTTCAAAAGTCGTCTGCTGCAGATGCATCTAAATGCGTCTGCACGTCGAAATTGAAAATTTCACTGACAAATAAAAACTATGAACTTGGCTAAAAGTCGGTCAAAATGTAAATTATGCCAGTTTAATCTGACTGTTGGTGCATATAAATGGAAAGCATTGTTTAGCACTTTCACAGATCTTATCAACTTTATCCCTTTCCCTCATATAGACGCATTTTGACGCATCTGTAACAGACGACTCTTGACCATATTCTTGCAAAAATTGCTCAAAACGAGCAATTTCCCCGTTTGCCACAATGCTTTCAACTATGTTCAGTAATCATACCTTTATTTATAGAGATTTACCATACTTCTTACTAAATGTCTTCAAAGTCGTCTGCTACATATTTGTTGTATGTGGGAAAAAGTCATACATGCATCTAGATACTACCATAATTAAAACATATACTTTTAAACTATATGAAACGTCTAGAGAAAATATATGTGACATATTATAGCAGTTTATTTTATATCATATTATGAGCAATGTCTCTTTTTCTCTCAATGTTTATAAAATATTCTGTTAAATTACGTCACCAGGCGGGCAAGGGTATATAGCCTTCACGCCTTCACGCCTTTAACCACACATTGTGTAGACCTAAATATATATATATATGAGACGTTTCACGAGAAAAATAACTTTATGCGCATTGTATCGACTCAGACCAGCCTGCGCAGTCCGCGCAAGCTAATATGGACCGACACATTCTGTCCCAGGGCATAGAGGTATAGAGTGACGGTTCCTGAAACAGATAACCACAGGAGGCGAAACGTGTCTGTCCGGGTTAGCCTGCGCGGCATGCTTAGGCTGATCTGGATCGATTCTTTACGCAGTGTTTACAATGTTGGTTTTCTCGTGGAACGGCTCATATAAATATAAATAGATTCGTTATGTTACGTTTCTAACGTGAGTCTAGCCCCGGTTACGAGACAATGACTTATACAACACTCTGAGCTGCGTCTGGCGATTCGGGGTCTCAGTCCATATACGTACAGTGAGGACTGAGGTGAGTTTGTACATACGTACAGTGAGGACTGAGGTGCGTTTGTACATACGTACAGTGAGGACTGAGGTGAGTTTGTACATACGTACAGTGAGGACTGAGGTGCGTTTGTACATACGTACAGTGAGGACTGAGGTGCGTTTGTACATACGTACAGTGAGGACTGAGGTGAGTTTGTACATACGCACAGTGAGGACTGAGGTGAGTTTGTACATACGTACAGTGAGGACTGAGGTGAGTGTGTATATACGTACAGTGAGGACTGAGGTGAGTTTGTACATACGTACAGTGAGGACTGAGGTGAGTTCGTACATACGTACAGTGAGGACTGAGGTGAGTGTGTACATACGTACAGTGAGGACTGAGGTGCGTTTGTACATACGTACAGTGAGGACTGAGGTGAGTTCGTACATACGTACAGTGAGGACTGAGGTGAGTTTGTACATACGTACAGTGAGGACTGAGGTGCGTTTGTACATACGTACAGTGAGGACTGAGGTGAGTTTGTACATACGTACAGTGAGGACTGAGGTGAGTTTGTACATACGTACAGTGAGGACTGAGGTGCGTTCGTACATACGCACAGTCTCACCTGAGTCTTCACTGTACGCTTATATGTTATATAGACCAGAATGTATCTTCTGATAAAACGCTCGGACCACAGGCACACCAGTTATACGTCAAGGATACTTTAACCCTTTCCCTCATATAGACGCTTTCTGACGCCTCCGCAGCAGACAGCTTTTTGAAAACATAGTGACAAAAGAAGAATTTGCTCAAAACGAGCAATTTCTCCTTTTGCCACAATGTTTTCCACTTTTAGTCATAGGTTATCCATTTATTTAAAGAGATTTTCTATTTTTCCCCCAAAATATGTTCAAAGTTGTCTGCTGCAGAATTGTCGTATTAGGTATTAGGGAAAGGGTTAAGAGATGTCAAACCGGAAAGTCAATAAGACCCGTAATAGCCATTAGTATATGGCTCGTTTGTAACATGATAGCATGTTGTTCTAATATTGCACAGGGTATACTTTTACTGTACGTCGACATAGTGCGTTGACCTGAACAAATAGTTCAATGTGAAATCTTTAAAATCGACTAGCCTGCTTTACAGGTCTGTACTGGTAGCACATGCTTAACAACATTGGTTCCAGGAGTCAAAGGTATAAGCGGATCTCCGCCATGTCTTTACGGTTGGCGCGCGGGATATGAGCCGGGAGGTCCTGGTTCGATCCATGCGGTAGTACCCTAGTCAAAGTTTAAATTAGATCTGAAGAGACACCACGGTTCATCGACACATTTATTGTCGTCGGGTTATAACAGAAATGTCCCGCGAGAAAACCAACATTATGGTATCTGCGTAATGTATTGACCATACCCAAGAATTTCGATCAACAGTTAAATCAATAAATATCGATAATCCTATCTGCCCACGGAAGCAATATATTCGTTTATCTCCGTAAGGTTCCGTGATTTACCGATAATTGATCACACGCCGCGAAGAGAATCGTAAATCAATAAACGCCTAGGGGACAACGGGTTGGACAACGAGCCATTACAATAGGTTTAATCTTTATACGGTTAGATTAATGAAGTTTTTGTTTGTATTGGGGTTTTACGCCGCTTTCAACATTATTTCAGATATATCACGGCGATAGTTCACTTTTTCATGATCGCTGGGCAAACAAACCAGTTATAGGCTCCACCATGACCGTAGTGCCGCGACTGGGGATCGAACCCGGGACACCCGGTTTCAATCGTAATTTAGTGACATACGCTCAACATAAACTTGAATTTCACATATAAAACACACAAATATATTATACAAACATTTATACATGAAAAGGTATCATGTATAGAATCGTATAAATTCATCTGAACTAATATATTATATATCATCAGTATATACATATTCATAATCAAGAGAGAAACACAGCAAATAAACTAATAATATGCATATCCATTATCAAAAAAGGCAATCTAACGAACACTGATGTATAGAAATAAATTCAACAATGGCTATTCACATAATAATTAATTTTTTAGTTTAAAGCATTGTCCTAAAATGAAATCGGTATATTCAAACCACACTTTTAATCAGTTTTGTACAACAAAATAACTACATAAGTTTCAAACGTTAACCCTTAACCTGCTGCGCGCGAGTTGGATCGTGTTGCGAACAGGTTAAACCAGACCTGACTATAACCTTTCTGCTCGTGACTAGATTGATACTTTAAAATTTAATGAATAAGACAAATACGAAATGAGACAGACTAATTCTAAAAATAGTAGGATACCTGCTTAGTTTGACTGTGGAGTAAAAATAAATCCATTCAAAATTATTATATCATGTTCTCAATTAAAAGGTAATTAAATACAAAGTGACGGGATAGCCGGACAGAAAGCAGCAGTTCTATTTCAAGTTTACATTTTTCTAGGATTTTACACGTGGACAACATGAAATAGACCAAATTCAATAAATTTAATCATATTTTGTCTTATTATATGTGCATATACTTTGCATGATACTCAAATTAAATTAAATTTTCAATTAATTTATTATTTGACTTGAACAATTGAGCCGTCATTGTGGTCTCTGCGTAAAGTATCGACACGGATCAGGCTAAGCATGCCGCGCAGGCTAACACGGACAGATACTTTTCGCTTCTTCTCGATTTTCTGTTTCAGGAATCATTACTCTATACCTCTATCCCACTGAGACGGAAAGTGTCGGCCCGGGTCAGTCTGTGCTGAAGAAGCTTTACAGAACTGTTTGATAGAAGTCAAGTACCAAATTAATTTCTGTCACTTAATTGACTGTATTATTATGATTTATTTTATGAAATGATACTAATGATAAAAAACCTACACAAAAGACAGAAACAGCAAAAAAAAAGGAAAAAGAAAAATCAAACACATATACTATTCGAAAGAATCTTATCATGAACGTTTCTTTTTTTAAGTTACAAAGACTTCATACAAAATCTAACTAAGTTTTTCAACATTGAAAATCGTGTATAAGACAATTCGGATTAAGACCCCTGTGCATACCAATTTATTTTATGAGGGTCATAAAACTTCGGATCGAATCGGGAGCATTTCCGAACTATCACGAATACATTTAAAACCATGAAGTTACAAATATATCATCAAAAAGACCATCTAAATCTAAATTTATTTTGATGAAATAAAAAATTGCATTGTAGATGAAGAAGTGCCGCATCCGAGACCGTTTGCACCTAAGAAATATCTATAATAATATTTGATATACATAGATTATAAGTGAAGGGTTACTTTTATTTTGTTTTTTGTTTATATGGTATTGACAATGTTTATTCAACCTAAAAAAATACTATTCAAAATCATCTTTTTCTCGAAAAATAAAATATACATTTTAAAGATAGATAATTATATTGTATGGAGTCGTTTTCACCTAAGCGATAACTTAATTAATAAAAGTATTATAGATCGTTAAAGTTACAACTACTCTTTATTTCTATATGGTAAATTATCCCCGATAGCAAGTGCCGGTGAAATCATTCTTCCACATGCCCAGATCAGCCTGCGAAGTCCGCGCAGAATAATCCGGGCCGACACATTCTGTCTCAAGGGTATAGAGGTATAGAGTAAAGATTCCTGAAACAGAAAATCTACTGGAGTCGAAACATGTATGTCCGGGTTAGCCGGCTGGGCCTTCTTAGGCTGATTCGGGTCGATACTTTACGCAGAGTCCACAATGCAGCTGCGGCGATAGACATCTGCGTAATGTATCGACCAGATCAGCCTGCGCTGTCCGCGCAGACTGATCCGGCCGACACATTCCGTCTTAGGGGGATAGATGTATAGAGTAGTTATTCCTGAAACAGAAAAGTCACAGAAGGCGAAAAGTGTATGTCCGGTTCAGCCTGCGCGGCATGCTTAGGCTGATCCGGGTCGATACTTTACGCAGAGTCCACAATGTTGGTTTTTCTCTCGGACGGCTCAAATACTGTTGAAAGCGGCACAAAAATAAGGTAAATCCATAAGAAAATATAGAAATAGGAAGGATAGAAATTAAACCTATTGCACGTAACAGTATTCCATTGTTTTGTTCAAATGTGTCAATGCCAAAAAACTGTAGCTTAGGGAAATGGGAAACAATTCGGATCGTCTTTTAGGATGAAGACTAAAGACTAAAGTTGTCTCCCATTGGACGATGATAATTTTGTTAAAAGTTGAATGAGTTTTTATAAATCTTTTTGGTAGTTTCAAGAATGAACTTTAATAATCAAGTATCAAATATTTATTCAAGTGTAGAGGTCACCGGCCCATAAAACAACATATTTAAATAATTATTTGTACATGAGTGACATATGGTTATGTTAATTAGACGATTTGTTTCAATTTCAATTAAATCAATTTAATTATCTTTCCAAAACGTGTAAATGTATATTTGATATTAATTTATTTTGAATGGAATATTTTCCAGTTACAGTATTTTATACTTAACACATGCGTGTGTGAGAAAATACTTACCTGCCTAACCATGCTTAACCCTTTCCCACATATAACAAATCTGTAGCAGACGACTTTGAAGTCGTTTATTAAAAAATATGCAAGATCTCTATAGATAAAGGTATAATTACTGAAAAAAGTTGAAAACAGTGTGGCAAATGGAAAAATTGCTCATTATGGGCAATTTCTCCTTTTGTCACGCTGTTTCCAAAAGTCGGCTACTGCGTCAACAAGTGGGAACGGGTTAAGTAGTCAACAATATAAAGTCTTCCTTTTCTTTAATCTTCTAAAACGAATCTGGGTTAACACTTGTCGCAAATCTCCTTAGGCAGAGCACCACTCCCCAGAGAAAAAATCTTCCTCAATCCTCACCTATCCGAAATCCTATTATATGTACGGCGTTAATCAATGAGCATAGAGAACTCAGCAGTTTCCCCATTAGTTTCATGTGTACCTATTTGTGATGCCTCGTAGTGTAGTGGTAGATCCCTTGCCTCTGGTAAGGGAGGTCGCGAGCTCAAACCGCCCCGGTCGGGACTTCAGAAATGGTAGTTATGACTTTCCCAACACCATGTGACATAACAAGAAGAAGGGTATGTATCTACACTTCATTCCTTTCTTAAAAGCTGTACATGGATTTTTTTTTATAAAATTGAATCGTTGTTAACACTTTCGCTGCAAAAGACAATTAAAGGCTTTTGCAAACAATTCAGATTCATGTGAGACAGCTCGTAAGGAGCTGACTCTCCTTGAAATCTGCATTGTTTGCCACTTAGCTATTAAATTTACCAAATTGCCTATTGGACGAAAAAAGAAGTTGTCCAATTTTCAACATGGAAGATTCGACTTTGTGAAATTCGGCAGCGAAATGGTAAATTCACGTCGACACCAGGAGAGAAATTATAAGCTAAACATCTATTTTTACATTTGTCTCAATAGAATAATATTTATTAATCAGTCTGTTTAACACTTTACAACATATATACGCTTTCTAACGCTTCTGTATCAGACGACTTTTGATAGCAGTGTGCTAAAATGTGTGTATGATAATTTGTTATTAAGTATACCTACATTGATAAAGATATTTTATAGTTTTGAGTAGATGTTTTCGAAGTCGATTGCTGCATATTGGCTTTTACTTTAATCACTACGCTATCACTTAGATTGTGAGAAAATGTTTACATTTTAGCCGTTCCACGAGAAAACCAACATTAATGACTCTGCGTAATGTATCGACCCAGATCAGCAGGCTAATCCGGGCCGACACATTCCGTCTTATGGGTATAGAGGTATAGAGTAATGATTCCTGAAACAGAAAATCCACAGGAGACGAAAAGTGTCTATGCGGGTTAGCCTTCGCGGCATGCTTAGGCTGATCCGGGTCGATACTTTACGCAAAGTACATAATGTTGGTTTTCTCGTGGAACGGCTCATTTATATTTGAATGCATGTGATAAATTTGAGATTGGCGCTATTCCATTTAAAACTAATTAACACAAAATACGCGGCATGTCTAGATATGTCGTCACAAACAGCGTTTGACTCCTGTTTCTGGACGCAAGGAAGATGACTGTTTATTATTATACAGAAGACAGTGGCGTTTGTCGGTTTAAATCATTTTGTTTTATCGTTGGAATGGCATAAGAATCCTGCAAACGGGAACATATATGTGAACTCTTGTTCAATATAAAAGGAAAGATATTTAGCATTATTGTTAAATTTTATTGTTTCTATAAATTAGCGATAAAACAGAGAATATTTTATCTTTTTATGGTAATCCCCTGAAATTAAAATCGGTGTTGGTTTTATGTCAGTTATGTATTGAATACCTTCTACAGTTTTTAATAACTTTCTGACAAATGGCTGAAACTCCGCCGACTCGACGAGCTTAGCGTGTCAATATGACCATATGGCAATATCCTTGATAATACTATATCGTTTGACACGAATCAATTTACCAGAAGAAATGGTGTTTACCTTAATTGACCGAATGATGAATTCCAAGTCTTCGGTCAAGTCTTCGGTCAAATAATTCGTTTGCAACTGGTGCATTTACCTCTTGCGCAATCCCAATCAATACACTTACTCAGACAATGCGTTGTCAAGCTGAAAGACAATCCCATCGAAATCTGACCAAAAGACTTCGCTACAATGCATATTGGATCTCTCGTCTTTAATTGAGCCGATATACATTTACATACTAGAATGACAATCGGAACACTCGACCATCACGACTTCCCTATCTCGTGTAGCTCTTTGATACATAACGATGTTGTAGTCGACGCAAAGGTCAATTGGAGACGACCTGTACAAGCTTTAACTCTTTCAGCGCCGAATTGTTTAAAGTAGACTCTTCCATGTTACTAATCGGGCGTCTCCATGTCTATTGTTATTACACCTTTGGACTATTGTGATGACTAAAAGGCAAACAATGCTGATTTCAGGTGAGACAGCTCGTTACGAGCTGACTCACCTGAATCTGTATTGTTTGCAAAAACCTCAACATTGCCTGTGGCGCTGAAAGAGTCAAGATTTTACAGAAGAATTATATGCTGACCCTACTTTACATTCATAATCAATACTGGTCAACACATTTCGTCAGAGCATTCAAATGATACCTTGTCTAGAATAAAAACACGTTTTAGATAATTCTTAATTAGATGCTGATCTCAAATATATGAGCCTTTCCACGAGAAAACCAACATTATGGACTCTTTGTAATATATCGACCCAGATCAGCTTGCGCAGTCTGCACAGCCTAATACGACCGACACATTCCGTCTCAGGTGGATAGAGGTATAGAGTAATGATTCCTGAAACAGAAAATCCACAGGAGGCGAAACATTTATGTCCGGGTTAGCCTGCGCGGCATGCTCAGTCTGATCCGGTTCGATACTTTACGCAGAGTCCACACTGTTTGTTTTCTCGCGCGTCGGCTCAATTATATACAATCGGACACTCGACAATCACGAATTCTCTATCTCGTTTATTGTCCGCTTTGATTATTTAAGATGTTGTAGGCGATATATTGATTAGCTGACGTAAAGGTCAATTTGAGACGATCTGTAAACATGCGGGGGCTTCACGCCAGACCCTGATTAGACGAGGCAGGAGCGAAGATTGATCCGGGTGTTCACTGATCGAAGATTTACAGCAGTTGATTTTCCTTTGGTCTCTGTAGTTCAATAGTAATTAAAGGTAAAACTATACCAAATACATCCGCGTTAAATAGTCCCTAAAAAACAACCTTTGTTTGTTTGCGTAGAAATGAGTATACCTTCACCAGAATGCATTGAATATATGACAATGAGTTTAAAGTCATTGTAATTTGACCTTGTTTGAAAGTGAAATTGGAGTACGTGAAATAACAGTTTCGCCCAACACGATTTAGTCCAAAATGACGGTAACTATTTTCGCAGTGTGAATTCTTTCTTGCATAATACATGACCCCCCTCAAATTTCCAAAATTCCTTTCAATGATATACGGTGTTCTAAGAAATGCTTAGAATGTGTGACAATTGAGGGTTGAAACTGGTTACATGGAAACAAATAAGGAATTTATTTGGTGTATTGTGACCTAAGTACGGTGTACTTGAGATCACTCAAAGTCGTAAGGAATCCATATATGAGCCGTCCCACGAGAAAACCAACGTTGTGGACTCTGCGTAAAGTATCGACCCGGATCAGCATAAGCATGCCGCGATGGCTAACCCGGAAAGAAACTGTTCGCTTCCTGTTGATTTTCTGTTTCGGGAATCAGTACTCTATACATCTAATCCCCTGAGACGGAGATGTGTCGGCCCGGATTAGCCCACGCAGACTGCGCTTGGTGATCTTGGTCGATACATTACGCAGAGTCCATAATGTTGGTTTTCTCATGGAACGCCTCATATTGATTGACTTCGTGTTATCGACCTGTCCGAATGTTCCTTAACCCTTTCCCTCGTATAGACGCTTTCTGACGCCTCTGCAGCAGACGGCTTTTGAAAACATAGTGACAAAAGAAGAAATTGCACACAACGTGCAATTTCTCCTTTTGTCACAATGTTTTCCACTTTTAGTCATAGGTTATCCATTTAATTATAGATGTTTCCATTATTTGACAAAACATGTTCACAGTCGTCTGCTGCAGAATTGTCGTATGAGGGAAAGGGTTAAGTTATTGCTATTTCATTGATGAGTTTGAGCCTCGTTATTCATTCATACTGACATGCCTTATTGTGAAAAGCAAGCCAGTGATCATATCATAGGACCCGTTCCACGAGAAAACTAATATTGTTCACTATGCGTAAAATATCGACCCGGATCAGCCTAAGCACACCGTGCAGGCTAATCCGAGCAGAGACTTTTCGCCTCCTGTGGTATTTCTGTTTCAGAAATCATTACTCCAAACCTTTATCCCCTCTTCCCGAGACGGAAAGTGTCGGCACGGATTAGCTTGGGTGGACTGGGCAGGCTGATCTGGGTCGAGAAAGTGGTAGTTAAGATTGCTTTGGCTCTGATGGCAATGAGTACTAGTCATACGATGTTTCCGAATCACAGTTTACTTCAAGTCATTGGTTCGAGTTTGGTGATATGTTCGAATGATCACATGTTCGAGATATCGCGTATCAGCTTAAAGGTATAAATATAGAGTTCTTGAATAATCATGTACATATTTACATTAATGAACATTTAAGATAATGAACATACATCTAATTACACAAATCTAACACACATGATAATTATGCAATATGAATAAATACTCATTTATACACACACCGGGTATTTGTAATTCATCTTTAACCTTGGTTACATTTTTTAAAATACTGAACTCAGTCGAGATCTGCTGCAGTTGTGCTAACTGATTGGGTATTCCCCGAAAGCCTACTGTATCGGCAAATTAAGAGATTACAGGGCCGGTTAAGGTATCACTTGTAAGTGATTGATTTAATGATTGTGGAATTTCTGGCGGAGGGGGCAGAGAAAGGTATAGACTTATGAATCCTGAAACAGAAAATCCACACGATGCGAAATGTGTCTGTCGGGGTTAGCCTGCGCGACATGCCTAGGCTGACCCGGGTCGATACTTTACGCGGAGGCTATAATTTGTGTGTTCTCGTGGAACGGCTCATGTATCTAGTATGGGAGGTAGGGAGGAGCATGTCGTCCAAGATTCTACACATTCAGTTATCATTTTGATTGTCAATTATTCATAAATATGGATACTCTAATTCTCGAATATTTGAATTTGTTCTTAATGGCGCTATTCTTATCCTTTGCGTCAGTAAGCCTACATAACACACATAACACACATAAACTGTTCGAAATATGTAACACGTAATGCAACACAGCGGCTGCAAACAACTTTTGCAATATATGTGTGCAAGATATGAAAACTCTCTTGAAATACATGTTTCCAACTTGCAACAAACCTACAGCAGACGACTATGAAAGACAGTCTGGCAAATATATGGCCACTCTATACAAAGAAAAGTACACATATTGAATATAGTTGAAAACCTTGGTGCAAAAGGAGAAATTGCTCATCATGAACATTTTCTCCTATCGCCACACTGTTTTCAAAAGTCGTCTGCTAGAGATGCGCCAAAAATCCGTTTACATGAGGACAAGGGTGAACAACACAAAACATAATAGATACACTATGAGGATATATCAGACTCATGTCCGTTATCTCCGAATTTCTCCGAATGTTGTCGTTACATTTGGAAATCCTTTATTTTCATTCACTGTTGAAGTCCGTAAACCATCGTGTTTAAATTCACCGGGAGAGTCTATGTTTGTCATTTGGAATGGAATCCTTTGTCTCCGGAACTGAAAATAAACAGTGGTATATAATGAACGTATGTGATGCACAGTAGTCTATAATGAACGTATGTGCTGCACAATGGTCTATAATGAACGTATGTGCTTCACAGTAGTCTATAATGAACGTATGTGCTGTACAGTAGTCTATAATGACCGTATGTGATGCACATTAGTCTATAATGAACGTATGTGCTGCACAGTAGTTTATAATGAACGCATGTGCTGCACAATGGTCTATAATGAACGTATGTGCTGCACAGTTGTCTATAATGAACGCATGTGCTGTACAATGGTCTATAATGAACGTATGTGCTGCAGAGTAGTCTATAAAGAACGTATGTGCTGCACAGTAGTCTATAATGAACCTATGTGCTGCACAGTAGTCTATAATGAACGCATGTACTGCACAATGGTCTATACTGAACGTATGTGCTGCACAATGGTATATTATGAACGTATGTGCTGCACAATGGTCTATAATGAACGTATGTGATGCACAGTAGTCTATAATGAACGTATGTGCTGCACAGTGGTCTATAATGAACGTATGTGCTGCACAGTGGTCTATAATGAACGTATGTGCTGCATAGTAGTCTATAATGAACGTATGTGCTGCACAATAGTCTATAAAGAACGTATGTGCTGCATAGTAGTCTATAATGAACGTATGTTATGCACAGTGGTCTATAAAGAACGTATGTGCTGCACAGTAATCTATAATGAACGCACGTTATGCACAGTGGTCTATAATTAACGTACGTGCTGCACAATAGTCTAAACAGAACGCATGTTATGCACAGTGGTCTATAAAAAACGTATGTGCTGCACTGTAGTCTATAATGAACGTATGTGATGCACAGTAGTCTATAATGAACGTATGGGATGCATAGTGGTCTAAAGTGAATGTATGTGATGCACAGTAGTCTATACAGAACGCATGTTATGCACAGTGGTCTATAATGAACGTATGTGATGCACAATGGTCTATAATGAACGTATGTGATGCACAGTAGTCTATAATGAATGTATGTGATGCATAGTGGTCTATAATGAATGTATGTGATGCATAGTGGTCTATAGTGAATGTATGGGATGCACAGTAGTCTATACAGAACGTATGTGAAGTATATATAGTGATCTATACTGGACGCAAATGCAGCACATTGTTATTACTTCTTACACTTTGTTTGTAATCAATTTAAAAACTCTGAAAGCATTTAGATAAAGTATCAAAATCATACCTAAACATACAGTTAACTTGAACACGGGACAACTCGATCCCGCTATAACCCGAACCCGCGATAACTCGAACCCGTGATTACTCGAATACGGGACAACTCGATCCCTCTATAACCTGAAGCCGTGATTACTCAAACACGGGACAACTCGATCCCGCTATAACCTGAAGTCGTGATTACTCGAACACGGGACAACTCGATCCCGCTATAACCTGAAGCCGTGATTACTCGAACACGGGACAACTCGATCCCTCTATAACCTGAAGCCGTGATAATTCAAACATGGGACAACTCGATCCCTCTATAACCTGAAGCCTTGATTACTCGAATACGGGACAACTCGATCCCGCTATAACCTGAAGCCGTGATTACTCGAACATGAGACAACTCGATCCCTCTATAACCTGAAGCCGTGATTACACGAACACGGGACAACTCGATCCTTCTATAACCTGAAGCCGTGATAACTCGAACCTGTGATTACTCGAACACGGGACAGCTCGATCCCTCTATAACCTGAAGCCGCGATAACTCGAACACGGGACACCTCGATCCCGCTATAACCTGAAGCCGTGATAACTCGAACCTGTGATTACTCGAACACGGGACAACTCGATCCCTCTATAACCTGAAGCCGTGATAACTCGAACCTGTGATTACTCGAACACGGGACAACTCGATCCCGCTATAACCTGAAGCCGCGATAACTCGAACACGGGACAACTCGATCCCGCTATAACCTGAAGCCGCGATTACTCGAACACGGGACAACTCGATCCCGCTATAACATGAAGCCGCGATTACTCGAACACGGGACAACTCGATCCCTCTATAACCTGAAGCCGTGATAATTCAAACATGGGACAACTCGATCCCTCTATAACCTGAAGCCTTGACTACTCGAATACAGGACAACTCGATCCCGCTATAACCTGAAGCCGTGATTACTCGAATACGGGACAACTCGATCCCGCTATAACCTGAAGCCGCGATTACTCGAACACGGGACAACTCGATCCCTCTATAGCCTGAAGCCGTGATAATTCAAACATGGGACAACTCGATCCCTCTATAACCTGAAGCCTTGATTACTCGAATACGGGACAACTCGATCCCGCTATAACCTGAAGCCGTGATTACTCGAATACGGGACAACTCGATCCCGCTATAACCTGAAGCCGTGATTACTCGAACACGGGACAACTCGATCCCTCTATAACCTGAAGCCGTGATAATTCAAACACGGGACAACTCGATTCCGCTATAACCTGAAGCCTTGATAACTCGAACACGGGACAGCTCGATCCTGCTATAACCTGAAGCCATGATAACTCGAACATGGGACAGCTCTATCCCGCTATAACCTGAAGCCGTGATAACTCGAACACGGGACAACTCGATCCCGCTATAACCTGAAGCCTTGATTACTCGAACATGGGACAGCTCTATCCCGCTATAACCCGAACCTGCGACAACTCGAACCCGTGATTATTCGAATACGGGACAACTCGATCCCGCTATAACCTGAAGCCGCGATAACTCGAACACGGGACAACTCGATCCCGCTATAACCTGAAGCCGTGATAACTCGAACACGGGACAACTCGATCCCGCTATAACCTGAAGCCGTGATTACTCGAACACGGGACAACTCGATCCCGATATTACCTGAAGCCGCGATAACTCGAACACGGGACAACTCGATCCCGCTATAACATGAAGCCGCGATAACTCGAACACGGGACAACTCGATCCCGCTATAACCTGAAGCCGTGATTACTCGAACATGGGACAACTCGATCCCGCTATAACCTGAAGCCGCGATAACTCGAACCCGCGATAACTCGAACCCGCTATAACCTGAAGCCGCGATATCTCGAACCCGCGATAACTCGAACACGGGACAACTCGAAGAAGAAGAAGAAGAAGAAGAAGAAGAAGAAGAAGAAGAAGAAGAAGAAGAAGAAGAAGAAGAAGAAGAAGAAGAAGAAGAAGAAGAAGAAGAAGAAGAAGAAGAAGAAGAAGAAGAAGAAGAAGAAGAAGAAGAAGAAGAAGAAGAAGAAGAAGAAGAAGAAGAAGAAGAAGAAGAAGAAGAAGAAGAAGAAGAAGAAGAAGAAGAAGAAGAAGAAGAAGAAGAAGAAGAAGGCACCCATGTTTTTCAACCAATCAACATGGCTTGAAAGAATCTGATAGCGGGTCACCCAGGGAACATTTCTACAACATTATTTGAAACATTATATCGGCCTGACAATTTCGGAGGAGAAGATTGTTTAAGCTTTCAGCCTGTGGGGGCTTAATTTTTGTTCCTATATGAAGACGTCAAACAATGTAGTACACACATGTAATGGCTTTCAGGAGTGTGGTGTTAGCAATACGACCTACTCGCTGGTGTTAGCATAAATGGACCAGAAGTAGTTTTAACTTCCCAGGATACACCGTAATATAACTTAAAAACTGTTGAAAGCGGCGTAAAACATACAAACTAACAAACAAACAAACAAACAAACAAACAAACAAAGAAACGATTTCCAATGTCACAAAAACTAGTGGAAGAAGTTAGTCAATGTTAGTGCCCTTAAAGTCACAGTAAGTCCCAATACACCAAAAAACACTCAGTAATTAGTATGCGATTATAAAACATGAGCTCCCTAAAGCGCCAATGGGTTTTATTGTGTTCAATGCTCTCCTTCAATTACAAAAACAACAGCAACAATAACAACAGCATTCTTCACAGTCTTACGAAAACTGAGAAACGTAGCCTCACTAGGTTTTCTTCCTAACCAATATAAGTTGCTTAGTCAGATTTCTCAGTTGAGCCGTTTCACGAGAAAACCTACATTATGGTCATGTCAGCCTATGCAGTCCGCGCAGGCTAATCCGGGCCGACACATGCCGTTTCAGAGGGATAGATGTATGGAGTAATGATTCCTGAATCAGAAAATCCACAGGGGGCGAAAAGTGTCTGTCCGGGAATGCTAAGCCAGATCCGGATCGATACTTTACGCGTAGTCCACAATGTTGGTTTTCTCCTGGAACGGCTCATATCTAAGCGATAGACATCTGCGTAATGTATCGACCAGATCAGCCTGCGCTGTCCGCGCAGACTGATCCGGCCGACACATTCCGTCTTAGGGGGGATAGATGTATAGAGTAGTTATTCCTGAAACATAAAATCTACAGGAGGAGAAAAGTGTCTATCCGGGTAGGCCTGCGCGGCATGCTTAGGCTGATCCGGATCGATACTTTACGCAGAGTCCACAATGTTGGTTTTCTCGTTGGAAGGCTCATTTTAATTAGATTTACCTCGTTTTTCTATCAAGAGCCCGAGACTTCACACGCATTATGATATCATCAGTTAAATCAAGAATGATTGGAAATTAACGCCGGTTCTTTCAATTACATATCAAGGTGGCTAGTACACATACTCCTGTGTTTTCTGGCGCTCTCGCACAAATCGAGGGCTTGGCGTGAAACGGTTGTAAATAAAAACCTATTTTGAAAACCCTGGTTTAGGGGCAATTTTGATCCCTTTGTAAACAATGCAAATTTAGGGGCCATTGCTCAGAACGAGCCATGGCCCCTAAATTTCCATTGTTTACAAGAAAAATGATTTAACGCTTTTAAAGACTTTATTGCGAGGTTATTAACCTTGGTAACAAAATACCCATTTTAGTTACAACCGTTTCACGCCAAGCCCTCGAAATAACTCCCCTGAACCTTATTCCCAGAAAACCGGTTACCGTACCGCTTAGAACATTGAAGCACATTGATAGAAAACAAATAACCATTGATAGAAAACAAATAACCATTGATAGAAAACAAATAACCATTGATAGAAAACAAATAATCATTGCAATCGTTGGGTTTGCCGAAATTAAAGTGCTTGTATGTATTACAAAAATAACTGATATCACTTAATTAAATGATTTTGTAATGTTGCTTTACAGTTTATAATCAACTATCTTTAAATGGTTTCATGACTGGCCTACAAAGATTGTAAATTTCTGGACATGATTTATTTGACACCGTCACCAGAGACTTGAATCCAACACCAATTGTTAATATTTGTCAAACCTTTATTTAACCCTAACCCTAAAGCTTCTCATTTCGTTATTGTGACCCGAACTAAGATCGCCAATTGTAGTCACTTCGTTATTGCAATCCGGACTAATATCGCCATGTGTGGTCACTTCGTCGCTGGTCCATGCACGTTTCAAAGCCTGTAAGAGGGTTCTTGGCCTACTGAGTCTATTTCTACGCCGTGTACGATGCTATAATATATACCACCATCCTTCAACATATACAACAGCCCATACATCGCTTTAGGAGCAATGTATGAATGGTTATTTTCCTTTCTTAAAACAGGGCAGTGTTATGGTCATAAAATAGAAAAACAAGAACATAACACAGCTTTTTCTTTAGCAACGGTTGTTAAAATAATTAATAATTCAGACCAGATACATATAAATACATATTTGCCTCTGTCTAGACGCATGTGCTTCATTTACAAAAAGAGCCAAGTAAGGTCAAAATGAGTCTAATTGCGTTTCGGTATACATAGAGGATATTTGTTTGTTTTGAGTGGATATGGAATAAATCTCATCGAGAAGTGATACAATTGATAATGTTAAAATTGTATCACTTCGAGTTGAAATATATTCCATATCCAATCAAAACAAACAAATGTTCTTTTTATTTTATGATAATTGATGATGAAATAATGGAACTATTTGGTGTCTTCGTACCTGTTTACACGCGGACGAATCTGTGTGAATGTATTTGTTTACTAAACAATGTCAGACAATGACAATAAGTCCGATTTGTTAGATTAACGGATACGGAATTATACATGGGTATAGATAAGATAAGGTTTTTATCACATGACAATGCTTGTATCCGATCTAATAATATACCATTACGTATTTCTTTATATATAACATGTGTAGTATAACATGACCGGAAACTAGGAAAATGACGTCATACCTATATCACTCACAGTGTGGGTGATATGGATTATATCTTACTGATATAACTCAGTATCTCATCGTTTAGCATCTAATAAATGTAGTATCATATTAAGGGATGAAACAAATGGCCAGCATTTCTAGTTTTTCGAACGAAGGTAAAATAGAGTTTTCTAAATGTAGACGAGAAGCGAATGCTTTAAACAAACAGTTCGTATGTTCTGGTACATGCTCGTTTGAGTCGTCGATGTGTTCAGTGTTATGGTACACTCTATCGTCATGTTGTAGCATATCACGCCAATGGTGACTGGTTTGAGTCGTCGATGTGTTCAGTGTTATGATACACTCTATCGTCATGTTGTAGCATATCACGCCAATGGTGACTGGTTTGAGTCGTCGATGTGTTCAGTGTTATGATACACTTTATCGTCATGTTGTAGCATATCACGTCAATGGTGACTGGTTTGAGTCGTCGATGTGTTCAGTGTTATGATACACTCTATCGTCATGTTGTAGCATATCACGCCAATGGTGACTGCTTGAGTCGTCGATGTGTTCAGTGTTATGATACACTCTATCGTCATGTTGTAGCATATCACGTCAATGGTGACTGGTTTGAGTCGTCGATGTGTTCAGTGTTATGATACACTCTATCGTCATGTTGTAGCATATCACGTCAATGGTGACAGGTTTGAGTCGTCGATGTGTTCAGTGTAATGAGATACTCTATAGTCATGTTGTAGCATATCACGTCAATGGTGACTGGTTTGAGTCGTCGATGTTTCCAGTGTAATGAGACACTCTTTCGTCATGTTGTAGCATATCACGTCAATGCTGACTGGTTTGAGTCGTCGACGTGTCCAGTGTAATGATACACTATATCGTCATGTTGTAGCATATCAAGTCAATGGTGACTGGTTTGAGCCGTCGATGTGTCCAGTGTTATGATACACTCTATCGTCATGTTGTAGCATATCACTTCAATGGTGACTGGTTTGAGTCGTCGATGTGTTCAGTGTTATGATACACTCTATCGTCATGTTGTAGCATATCACGTCAATGGTGACTGGTTTGAGTCGTCGATGTGTTCAGTGTTATGATACACTCTATCGTCATGTTGTAGCATATCACGTCAATGGTGACTGGTTTGAGTCGTCGATGTGTTCAGTGTAATGAGATACTCTATAGTCATGTTGTAGCATATCACGTCAATGGTGACTGGTTTGAGTCGTCGATGTTTCCAGTGTAATGAGACACTCTTTCGTCATGTTGTAGCATATCACGTCAATGCTGACTGGTTTGAGTCGTCGACGTGTCCAGTGTAATGATACACTATATCGTCATGTTGTAGCATATCAAGTCAATGGTGACTGGTTTGAGCCGTCGATGTGTCCAGTGTTATGATACACTCTATCGTCATGTTGTAGCATATCACGTCAATGGTGACTGGTTTGAGTCGTCGATGTGTCCAGTGCTATGATACACTCTATCGTCATGTTGTAGCATATCACGTCAATGGTGACTGGTTTGAGTCGTCGATGTGTCCAGTGTAATGATACACGCTATCGTCATGTTGTAGCATATCACGTCAATGACGACTGGTTTGAGTCGTCGATGTGTCCAGTGTAATGAGACACTCTATCGTCATGTTGTAGCATATCACGTCAATGCTGACTGGTTTGAGTCGTCGATGTGTCCAGTGCTATGATACACTCTATCGTCATGTTGTAGCATATCACGTCAATGTTGATTGGTTTGAGTCGTCGATGTGTCCAGTGTAATGAGACACTATATCGTCATGTTGTAGAATATCACGTCAATGGTGACTGGTTTGAGTCGTCGATGTGTCCAGTGCTATGATACACTCTATCGTCATGTTGTAGCATATCACGTCAATGGTGACTGGTTTGAGTCGTCGATGTGTCCAATGTAATGATACACTCTATCGTCATGTTGTAGCATATCACGTCAATGGTGACTGGTTTGAGTCGTCAATGTGTTCAGTGTAATGATACACTCTATCGTCATGTTTTTGCATATCACGTCAATGGTGACTGGTTTGAGTCGTCGATGTGTCCAGTGTTATGATACAGTCTATCGACATGTTGTAGCATATCACGTCAATGGTGACTGGTTTGAGTCGTCGATGTGTTCAGTGTAATGATACACTCTATCGTCATGCTGTTGCATATCACGTCAATGGTGACTGGTTTGAGTCGTCGATGTGTCCAGTGTAATGAGATACTCTATAGTCATGTTGTAGCATATCACGTCAATGATGACTGGTTTGAGTCGTCGATGTGTTTAGTGTAATGATACACTCTATCGTCATGTTGTAGCATATCACGTCAATGGTGACTGGTTTGAGTCGTCGATGTGTCCAGTGTTATGATACACTCTATCGTCATGTTGTAGCATATCACGTCAATGGTGACTGGTTTGAGTAGTCGATGTGTTCAGTGTAATGATACACTCTATCGTCATGTTGTAGCATATCACGTCAATGGTGACTGGTTTGAGACGTCGATGTGTCCATTGTAATGATACACTATATTGTCATGTTTTAGCATATCACGTCAATGACGACTGGTTTGAGTTGTCGATGTGTCCAGTGTAATGATACACTCTATCTATGTGTTCAGTGTAATGATACACTCTATCGTCATGTTGTAGCATATCACGTCAATGTCGACTGGTTTGAGTCGTCGATGTGTTCAGTGTTATGATACACTATATCGTCATTGTGTAGCATATTACGTCAATGGTGACTGGTTTGAGTCGTCGATGTGTCCAGCGTAATGATACACTTTATCGTCATTGTGTAGCATATCACGTCAATGCTGACTGCTTTAAGTCGTCGATGTATTCAGTGTAATGATACACTCTATCGTCATGTTGTAGCATATCACGTCAATGGTGATTGGTTTGAGTCGTCGATGTGTCCAGTGTAATGAGACACTATATCGTCATGTTGTAGAATATCACGTCAATGGTGACTGGTTTGAGTCGTCGATGTGTCCAGTGCTATGATACACTCTATCGTCATGTTGTAGCATATCACGTCAATGGTGACTGGTTTGAGTCGTCGATGTGTCCAGTGTAATGATACACTCTATCGTCATGTTGTAGCATATCACGTCAATGGTGACTGGTTTGAGTCGTCAATGTGTTCAGTGTAATGATACACTATATCGTCATGTTGTTGCATATCACGTCAATGGTGACTGGTTTGAGTCGTCGATGTGTCCAGTGTTATGATACAGTCTATCGACATGTTGTAGCATATCACGTCAATGGTGACTGGTTTGAGTCGTCGATGTGTTCAGTGTAATGATACACTCTATCGTCATGCTGTTGCATATCACGTCAATGGTGACTGGTTTGAGTCGTCGATGTGTCCAGTGTAATGAGATACTCTATAGTCATGTTGTAGCATATCACGTCAATGCTGACTGGTTTGAGTCGTCGATGTGTTTAGTGTCATGATACACTCTATCGTCATGTTGTAGCATATCACGTCAATGGTGACTGGTTTGAGTAGTCGATGTGTTCAGTGTAATGATACACTCTATCGTCATGTTGTAGCATATCACGTCAATGGTGACTGGTTTGAGTCGTCGATGTGTTCAGTGTAATGATACAAACTGTAGTCATGTTGTAGCATATCACGTCAATGGTGACTGGTTTGAGTCGTCGATGTGTCCATTGTAATGATACACTCTATCGTCATGTTTTAGCATATCACGTCAATGACGACTGGTTTGAGTTGTCGATGTGTCCAGTGTAATGATACACTCTATCTATGTGTTCAGTGTAATGATACACTCTATCGTCATGTTGTAGCATATCACGTCAATGTCGACTGGTTTGAGTCGTCGATGTGTTCAGTGTTATGATACACTATATCGTCATTGTGTAGCATATCACGTCAATGCTGACTGCTTTAAGTCGTCGATGTGTTCAGTGTAATGATACACTCTATCGTCATGTTGTAGCATATCACGTCAATGGTGACTGGTTTGAGTCGTCGATGTGTCCAGTGTAATGATACACTCTATCGTCATTGTGTAGCATATCACGTCAATGACGACTGGTTTGAGCTGTCGATGTGTCAATTGTAATGATACACTCTATCGTCATGTTGTAGCATATCACGTCAATGGTGACTGGTTTGAGTCGTCGATGTGTCCAGTGTTATGATACACTCTATCGTCATGTTGTAGAATATCACGTCAATGGTGACTGGTTTGAGTCGATGTGTCCAGTGTAATGATACACTCTATCGTCATTGTGTAGCATATCACGTCAATGACGACTGGTTTGAGTCGTCGATGTGTAGTGTAATGATACACTCTATCGTCATGTTGTAGCATATCACGTCAATGGTGACTGGTTTGAGTCGTCGATGTGTTCAGTGTAATGATACACTCTATCGTCATGTTGTAGCATATCACGTCAATGGTGACTGGTTTGAGTCGTCGATGTGTTCAGTGTAATGATACAAACTGTAGTCATGTTGTAGCATATCACGTCAATGGTGACTGGTTTGAGTCGTCGATGTGTCCATTGTAATGATACACTCTACCGTCATGTTTTAGCATATCACGTCAATGACGACTGGTTTGAGTTGTCGATGTGTCCAGTGTAATGATACACTCTATCTATGTGTTCAGTGTAATGATACACTCTATCGTCATGTTGTAGCATATCACGTCAATGTCGACTTGTTTGAGTCGTCGATGTGTTCAGTGTTATGATACACTATATCGTCATTGTGTAGCATATTACGTCAATGGTGACTTGTTTGAGTCGTCGATGTGTCCAGTGTAATGATACACTTTATCGTCATTGTGTAGCATATCACGTCAATGCTGACTGCTTTAAGTCGTCGATGTGTTCAGTGTAATGATACACTCTATCGTCATGTTGTAGCATATCACGTCAATGGTGACTGGTTTGAGTCGTCGATGTGTCCAGTGTAATGATACACTCTATCGTCATGTTGTAGCATATCACGTCAATGGTGACTGGTTTGAGTCGTCGATGTGTCCAGTGTAATGATACACTATATCGTCATTGTGTAGCATATCACGTCAATGACGACTGGTTTGAGTCGATGTGTCCAGTGTTATGATACACTCTATCGTCATGTTGTAGAATATCACGTCAATGGTGACTGGTTTGAGTCGATGTGTCCAGTGTAATGATACACTCTATCGTCATTGTGTAGCATATCACGTCAATGACGACTGGTTTGAGTCGTCGATGTGTTCAGTGTAATGATACACTCTATCGTCATGTTGTAGCATATCACGTCAATGGTGACTGGTTTGAGTCGTCGATGTGTCCAGTGTTATGATACACTCTATCGTCATGTTGTAGAATGTCACGTCAATGGTGACTGGTTTGAGTCGATGTGTCCAGTGTTATGATACACTCTATCGTCATTGTGTAGCATATCACGTCAATGACGACTGGTTTGAGTCGTCGATGTGTTCAGTGTAATGATACACTCTATCGTCATGTTGTAGCATATCACGTCAATGGTGACTGGTATGAGTCGTCGATGTGTTCAGTGTAATGATACACTCTATCGTCATGTTGTAGCATATCACTTCAATGGCGACTGACTTTCGGCAAATATCACCAATGTGACGATATGATAAATGCTATGACTTGTCTCTGTTTGTTTCAACGTCCAAAGCGAATTGTACAGGTATGAGCCAATCACTATCAGAGCCATGTAGGGCTATAATTGGATCTTACTGTACGTGTGTACGCGATGGTGACGTGCCACCAGAACATAATTGTCCAAGTCTTTGTAATTGTAGATTTGAGTCCGTATGTGAGAACGGGTACACGTTAGCGTTTATTGACTAGTGTACGTTTAAATCCCCCTTGACATCTGCTCAGTGTTATCATAGTCTACACAAATCTACAGGATCTGTAAGTGATTTTCAAAATAGGTATATCTTGACCAGACGGTCTGGAATCAGGCTGATCTAGATTTACACAGTTTTTAAATACCAATTTTTAACTTCTGCCAAAAGATAAGAATTGTATTCACACTTTCCGTTTTCCAACATGACTGAAATCTGCAGGCGATGACTTCGTGTGTGGGTAGATGTGGCACATCTCTCCAAATGAAAGTACAATTTAAAGTTGCTCAACTCCAGATGGAGATCAAATATTTGAAATGTTGAAACTTCTGCAAATAGTGCTAATAGTGACAACAAAGTAAGTGATAAGAAGTTTAAAACTAATTTGGCAATAAATGTTGTAAAAAATGTTAATTGAAAGTAATGAAAATGTACACAATTTTGTTTACTGGGTATGTCTACCCAGTGAAAATGAAGCATACACGATCAATATTTAGATGTTAATGATACTGGAAAATGAAATTAATACTCCTGTTTTTGTCACATAATTTTGATTCTAATAGTTCAAGACAACTTTTGAACAGTTTTAAAACTTTGACAATAATGTTTATTTTCTAGAGTTTAGCACCTTTAACAGTAAAGAAGACAGTAGATGGCATATATAGCAATTTCTCCTTATCGGGAAAAGATTCGTTTGATGCAAATGGGTCTGTATGTTGGAAAGGGTTACGTTGTAGTATTCAAACTGAGGATGAGTTAAGATGCAGATATCAACTTTAAGGTTATTTACACTTAACCTTTTCCCTCATACAACAATTCTGCAGCAGACGACGTTGAACATATTTTTTCAACAAAATAGAAAATCTCCATAATTGAATGGATAACCTATGACTAAAAGTAGAAAACATTGTGGCAAAAGGAGAAATTGCTCGTTTTGAGCTGCAGAGGCGTCAGAAAGCATCTTTATGAGGGAAATGGTTAACCTTTTCCTACATAGATGAAATCTGCAGCAGAAGCAACTGCAATAGGCGACTTTCAAAAGCATTGTGCAATTTCCCATTTTGTCACATCACAGTGCTTTCAACTATTTTCAACAATTGTACTTTCATTTATAGTACTGTTCCACATTTCTGTTTAAATGTTTTTGACTGATGCAGATTTATTAAATGCTGGAAAGGATTAAGTTTGAACGGCACAAACCTTTTTACGACTTGAACGTAACAAATGAAACAAACACTTACTGTTGGATTTTCTAGATCCGCATCAACGTCATTAAAGAAGTTCCTGGGTTTTCGATATCTGTAAAGTGATGAAAATAGATAAATAATAAATGACGCATTATCTGAGGCTGTATTCAGATTAATCTTGCACAGTAGGTTGTAATTGTTTCCGGATTGTCTCATGTACATTTAAAAGAGCGGTGCTGTGCGAAAGACTTCTGTAACCCCTGTAGATCCAGCTCAGTCAGCGCATCTAGATCCGCACTGTTCGCCAATTAGTCATAGAAAGTTTCAATGAAATTCTGTTAAGCAGTTTATAGTTAGATCTTTTAGTATTGATGTGCTGACATGAGCCGTTCCACGAGAAAACCAACATTATGGACTCTGCGAAATGTATCGAACCAGATCAGCCTGCGCAGTTCGTGCAGGTTAATCCGGTCCGATACATTCTCTCGCAGGGGGATAAAGGTATAGAGTAATGATTCTTGAAACAGAAAATCCACACGAGGCGAAAGATGTCTGTCCGGGTTAGCCTGCGCGGCATACTTAGGCTGATCCGGGTCGATACTTTACGCAGAGTCCACAATGTTGGTTTTCTCGTTATTCGGCTCGTATGTCTTTTTCGACATGTGTAATACTTACGCTACGGTAGGTTTTCCTGGAGTACCACTCATATAATCTTAGTTGGTTCAGTTATGAATATAAGCTGATGACATTCTCAAGAAAATATATGAGCCGTTCGACGAGAAAACTAACACTCTGAGAAATATATCGACCGTCTAGGGGTATAAAGGTATAGAGTAATGATTCCTGAAACAGATAATCCATAGGAGGCGAAAAGTGTCTGTCCGGGTTAGCCTGCGCGGCATGCTTAGGCTTATCCGGATCGATACTTTACGCAGAGTCGACAATGTTGGTTTTCTTACGAGACGGCTAATATATGTTTCATTATTGACTATCTATATTTTAATTTTCGTCTGGACGGTAATTTGTTATCCTTTATGTCAACTCTATGGTCGTGTGTGAAAGAAAAAGGACATTTGACAATAGCGTTGGGAACTATATTGGACCATTATACTGTGCACATGAAATGTCTATATTTTTATTTTGTCTATATAGAATTTCTGGAAGCAATACTTACTTTTTTACTATAAAATATAGAATAATTGCACTTATGATGATTGCTACCGATAAAGAAAGCACTATCACAGCTATCTTAAAACTTCGCCGTTCTGCCTCTAGTGCTGAAAAGATAAAAGGAGCATAGTCATCCGCTTTCGTTCTTTCTTTCTTTCCGAGAAACAGATGATTGGTTCGAGTTTTACGCCATTGCCAACGGTATTTCAGTAAGTTCACCACACGTCTGTTTCCTGGCTTTCTCGCACCTATACTCCCACACATGAGCCGGTCAGAGAGAAAACCAACATTGTGAACCCTGCGTAAGATATCGACCCGGATCAGCCTTAGCACGCCGCGCAGGCTAACCCGGACAAACACTTTTCGTCTCCTGTGGATTGTCTACTTCAGGAAACATTACACTATACCTCTATCCCACTGAGACGTAAAATGTCGGCCCGGATGATCCTGCGCGGATTGCGCAGGCTGATCTGGATCGATACATTACGCAGAGTTCATAATGTTGGTTTTCTCGTGGAACGGCTCATATCATTCTTCCAAGATAAATATCCTTCTAAATATGTAAACCTTTGGACAATATCCTGTTCATAGAGACAAACGATTAATTTTGTTTCTGTACTACTCAGTTTGTAATGAGAATGTCTTTAAATTTGTGGATAAATTCAATTCAATGATGACAACTTCATTCAATGATAAAAACTTAATTCAATGATAAAAACTTAGACTAGTTTTTTTTACGAGTCTTACTCGTTTATCAGTCTACAAAAGACCTTGAAAGAAGATGTGTGGCTTTTAGAATTAATCTTGCGGCCTTGGAGATCAGATATTAATACAGAATCTGGTTGATTAATTGGGGTTTAACGCCATTTTCAACAAACTTTCAGTCATATCACGGCGGCCAGTTCACCTAATCATATGTTTCCTGGTTTTCTAACACCAGTACCCCACACAACATACTCTCCAAGCAACTGGCTGCTGTTCCACATAGACTGTTAGCCCATTTGTGAAGGACGAATGACGCTTGTCACAGTAGATTTTGTCAAAAGTAAAAGAATCTGGAAACCTTGAACTGGGTTATTTCAAAACCTTAAGAAGGGGACATAACACATTATCGTTCCTGACACTCGGACCACTTTAGTCACTACACGGGATAACTGATCTAAATAAACCGTTTAAAAGCTTTAATGCTAATACCCTGATTACAAGTGATAATATTTACAATGAATTAACCCTTTCCAGCATAAACAAAGCAGAAGTAGACGATTTCGAAAAGGTCTAGACAAAAATGGATAATGTCCATAACCAAAGGTGTAATCATTGAAAAGATTGTGGCACAAGCGGAAATTGCTTATTATGATTAATTTCTCTTTTTGCCACATTGCTTTCACAAGTCGTTAAAAAATATCTGCATGAGGACAAGGATTAAAATAATATAACTAGTCGTCAAGCATAGATGGCGATAAATATCTACCTTCTTTGTCCCTTTGAAGTTGGTCAATTTCGGAGGACCTGTCAATGAGCGTCGTCAAATTCCCGTCTGTTGTAGATGTATAAGTTGTTGTGCTATAGACGTTTTGATTGGTTGATGACTGTGATGACGTTGATGATGACATAACGGTTGATGTCGACGCGTTGAAGGCAGCTGGTGTGGATGTTTGATCTATCGTAGTTGTAGTCGGCGACACACTAGATGACACATTTGTCGTTTGAACTGAAGACACAATTGGTGTTGTAACAGATGAAGTATTTAACGTCATTTCACTTGTTCGTGTTGTTACTGATACTGTCATGGTAGTGGGTGGTCTGGTAGACGTGGTAGCACCGGTCTCCTCGGGGGTAGTTGATGAGCTTATAGGAATAGTTGTTATTGGAGATGTGGTTGTTGTTGTTGTTGTTGGTCCCATATTTGTAACAGTTTGTGTTGTTACAGTCTCTGTTTATATAAAATGTAGAAATATAAAATATTTTCTTGCGGGTGTTCTTCTTTAAAAAATAACATACATTAGATCGAGTAGATCTACTGATAATAAATTTGAACACTATAAATAAATGCCGTTTTGCTGTATCGCCAATTGGCACTTAATATAATTCCTAAAACAGATGTATATGTTAATTTCTTAAAGGAACTAGTGTATTTTTTATATGTAATTTAGGAACAATGAAATAAATTCGCGTTTATCTAAATTATTATGAATTACGAAAATACAACATGTGCTTAGCGTTTCTTCAATTCCAAGATAAGCATGAACTGTACATTATTTACTCAGTATTTTTTATACAATTGTAGATTCTAAAAATACAAGCTATAAGAACAGAAGGAATATTGTCAACCCACCTGTCGAGCTATTAGTTGCATTCGCTACAACTGTAGTAACTGTGCTTGAGGCTGTCTGCGATGTTAAATTTGATATCGCCGTTGATGTTGTAACAGCTGTTGATGACGGATAGGAACTAGAAACATTCGTAGCAGTTGTTTGCGCTGTAAATACAGTTGATGCGGTTGTCACATTAGATGAGTCGTCATCTTGCGTTGGTCCGGCGGATAATACAGTGGAAGATGAAGATGAAGCTGTTACTTCTATGGTTGTGGGTATTGTCGTCGATGTTGTAACGGGTGTTGTTGTTGTTGGTGGTGGTGGTGTTGTTGGTGTTGTTGTTGTTGTTGTCGTCGATGTTGTAACGGGTGTTGTTGTTGTTGTCGTCGATGTTGTAACGGGTGTTGTTGTTGTTGGTGGTGGTAGTGTTGTTGTTGTTGTTGGCGTAGATGTTGTAACGGGTATTGGTGTTGTTGTCGTCGATGTTGTAACGGGTATTGGTGTTGTTGTCGTCGATGTTGTAACGGGTGTTGTTGTTGTTGTTGGTGGTGGTAGTGTTGTTGTTGTTGTTGTTGTCGTCGATGTTGTAACGGGTATTGGTGTTGTTGTCGTAGATGTTGTAACGGGTATTGGTGTTGTTGTCGTCGATGTTGTAACGGGTGTTGTTGTTGTTGTTGTTGTTGTTGTTGTTGCTGCTGCAGTTGTTAGAGTACTTGGCGTTGAAGATTCGGTACTATTTGTGGATGTAACATTAGATACTTGTGTCGTGGATGTGGACGCAACTCCAGTGTCACTAACGGTTGTAGTGGAACTGTTAGGTGCTTCTGTACTGGTGGTGCTAATTGTCGTAGAAGTGACAGTAGCTGTACTGGGGATAGGGGTGTTAATTGTCGCAGAAGTGGCATTAGCTGTACTGGTCTCTGCTGAGTCTTGTGTTGTACTGGTTACTGTGGTACTTCCTGATTGGACTGTCGTATTCGTGCTTTGTGTCATGGTCGTTACCGTTGTACTTGCAGCATTTATGGAAAGTAATAACCCTGAAAAACAATACGGCTCAGTTATGTACTGTTATACAACTGTACATATCTTGACAAAGGGAAATAAAATTTAAATTATTCAACGATATTTTGGTAAAAATAATAATCTCAAATTCAACATAAATCCTAAAATACTTCAGACGGAATAAGCTGACTAGAGACCAAAGAGACTGACTCATTTCTGTGCCAGATTAAATTGCCAGATTTGCTAAATTGAAACCTTTTGGCACACAAATAAGTAACCTTCAACCATAGGTTTCGACAACAATTGCTGACATATGCAACCAAAAGGACAAAATGAGGGCTCTGTATTTCAGAAATCTCATCGAGGCCAATATATCTCGTATAAAACCGACCTCCCTATGAGAAAAGTCACGCCTAAACCGACCTTCGTGTCTTTGCCACCAGGGACGATCCAGATCAGCATGCGCCCCGCTTTAAATAAGGATCTTTACTGGTTGCATCGAACACAACAAGCATTCTGTAAACCTTTATCTTACTATCTAACTATCTTTACCAAAACACAAAGTACAGTCTTCTCACGATAAGTCGAATGGATTAATGCTTAACTCTTTCATTGCCGAAGTTCACAAAGTTTAATCGTCTATGTTGAAAATAGGACCACTCCATTTTCGTCAAACAGGAAGTTTGGTTTAATTTAATATCTAAGTGGCAAATAATGCAGATTTCAGGACAGCTCACATCAATCTGCATTGTTTGCACAAGCCTTTAATTACATTTGGCAGCAAAATGGTTAATTGAATTATGTATTGACAGTTTCATAATGAAAAGCAAGTCAGTGATATATAATGTTTTTATCTATATTTACATTGTTTAACATATACTAACAATATATTATATTTTTCTCATGTTATATAAAATGTATTTCTGTAAGGATTATAACACATTTGTAATGTTTTTCGTTAATAAAAACCTTGACTTGATGAAATCATATATATATATATATAAATGCGCAGCAGCAGTTCTGACTGCTTGTATACGCTTTCGGAGCTGCTGCTTCGCTGTTTTCAAAATATAGATCCGTTCCAGGAACTGGTTCCAGTTATGTGATATATATATATATATTCGAATTAAATGATCGAGGTGTGAATTAAAGTCTGGTCAGTTACGTGTGACAAATTGAAAAGAACAAAAGGTTAAACACAACTGTGTATATATTTTATCTATTTTTCGGAGTACTCGGTTACTTGAATTACTAATCGATTAAACGAATAACATACGGTTAATCAATTAACCGGTTATCCGTTCTCATCCCTTAATTAAAAAACAACGCCGGCAGGTCGGTCTTCACGTGTCGTGGCTTAACGCTTTCCCAGATACAGCAAATCTGCAGCAGACGACTTTGAACATGTCTACTTAAAAATATGGAAAATCTTTATAATTGTAGGTATATTTACTGAAAGAAGTTGAAAACATTGTGACAAAAGGAGAAATTGCTCGTTTTGAACAATTTCTCCATTTGGAACAATGTTTTCAAACGTCGTCTGTTGAAGACGCGTCTAAATTCGTCTATAGGTGGGAAAGGGTTAAGTCTTTGTTCAGACCTGACGGATGGCAGCCATAACGCATGGTTTACGTAACCCGTACTCATAAATCATATCATTAGAGAGAGACATGAATGTGTCTGTCGGGCATTATTCTCGTTCTGATATCATCTAGAACAAACCTCGAGGTTTTATCAGATTTCAATTCCCAGGGAATAGTGCACTGTGTTCGCCACTCGATCGTACAACCGTTACCTGACAGAATGTCCTTAAAATATCGTATGCTTTGAAAACATATCAGATGTGAAAGGGACTTTGCATCGAAACGTGAAAGTTGAAAAGCTGATATAAAGTTGAAAACACTATGAGAAAAGTATTTTTTCCGATTCTGACATGTTTTTCAAAAGTCTGCTGCCTTTGCATCAAATGCCCTCGGAATCAGGGACACGGATAATGTACGAAACAAACGCATCTTTTTCAATTTTCAGTTGAAGAGAGTCCGCATCATGCAACATATTTGAGAATTATTGTTAAAAATGTTTTTGTTAAAGTGTGATAAGTAGCCAAGCTCGCAAAACATAATTATTGGTCATGATATTGCCATGCATTAACAGAAACTCTCTGATTTAAAACAATAGAACCATTATAAACGAAACTGTTAGATTTGGAACGTTTCCAACAATGGTAGGACTGAACAATTCAACATTTGAAATACTTGATTATTAAATAGGTGTTAACTTTTAAGTGCCAAAGGAAATATTGAGTTTTTTTTTGCAAACGATACAGATTCAGGTGAGACAGCTCGTTAACACATGAGCATCACATACACGGACATGCAGAGTCAACATGAGGGTAACATCGCTTTCAACAGTATTTCAATTATATTAGGGCGTTTCCTGGGAAAATCACCAGTACCCATGATCGAACCCGGATATTACCAGTACCCATGATCGAACCCGGATATTACCAGTACCCATGATCGAACCCGGATATTACCAGTACCCATGATCGAACCCGGATATTACCAGTACCCATGATCGTACCCGGATATTACCAGTACCCATGATCGAACCCGGATATTACCAGTACCCATGATCGTACCCGGATATTACCAGTACCCATGATCGTACCCGGATATTACCAGTACCCATGATCGTACCCGGATATTACCAGTACCCATGATCGAACCCGGATATTACCAGTACCCATGATCGTACCCGGATATTA